>JAHKKF010513496.1:0-53082 GCA_019740295.1 Labeo calbasu
AATGAAAACTAAAACAGTTAAGAAATGCAAAAAAAAAAAAAAAAACGTTACAAGGAATAAATGTTAGCAGAAATAAAATAAAAAAAAAATATATATATATATATATTATTTTATTTCATTTTAGTTTATTTTATTTACTTCAGCTATTTATTTATTAACAACTCTAAAAACGTTTGAAATTTGATTTTTTTTTTTTTTTTTTTTTTTTTACAATGAATAAATGTTTTAATTTTTCATTTTTGCCAAACATTACTACATCATTCCCTGCAGGGTTATTACTGATCTAAAGCTAAAATTAAAACTAAAACCGTTAAAAAATGCAAACAAATTTAAAAATTTATAATTTAGTTGTCAAGGCATCATTTCTCATTTGGATTTAGTTTAACCTGAAGTACTCACACTAAAATTGAAGTAAAAATGAATAAGAACTGCAGAATAAGACATTTAACAAAATAAAGAAAAAAAACTAATAATACAAATGCCACAAACAACAAAATGACTAAAACGAACTAAAATTGATATTAAAAGAACTCAAAAATAACTCTCAAAACTACAATAGTATATCAATAATACTACAATAACACTGGTTTCCTGACTGAAAATGCATGCGAATCTGGTCTTTCTGAGATGTTTGTCAGATAATGCATATGGAAAACCATTTACATTCAGCTATCAGACGGACCTTCAACATACATTACATGCCCTTAAGCACTATGTTTTTTCAGAGCAGGCAAATGCATGCATTGCATAAGCAGGATGCATCTCTGTGTTCAGTGCTACTTCAGCAGAGAAATCTCAGAAACTCCTACGCACACTTTGCAACAGAGATGGAAAAAGAAAAGACAGACAGAATGAAAAGAAAGGGAGACATGAAAGGACAAAAACATAGAGAAAGCCTTTATTGAGTCTGTCATTTCGGTGTGCTCATCCACTTCCCCCTGTTATTGCGCGCCTATATTTAGGAGCCAAAGCCTTGCGGGGTTATGCGGGCCACGAGCAGGGTTTCATCCAATCACATCAGGTTACACGACCCCAACAATGAACCTTTGCGAGAGACGGATGGGGAAATCAGAGTGAAACCAGCAGGGACAGGTGTATGAAGATGGCCCGTGTAACATTTACGTGGGTGACAGTGTCATTTCAGCGTTTGATTGGATATGACGTGACATGAACTTGACCGCAAGAGTTTGACTGGCGGATACGGAGGCACTTTGCTATAAAGAGATTGGCTGCGCTTCAAAATCTTTTGAACTCTTGAACTAGACGGCATTAAAAAAAAATGATGGATGTAGAGACGAGGTTGGCAATTGCTAGTAAATTTCACAAATAATTATTCAAAAATAATTACAACATGAAGTTAAAAATGGTATTTTCTTGTTCTTACTACTATAATATTTGTTTTATTTTCAACTTTGATACACACACACATATATATTTTTATAGTGAACTGACATTTTTTTTTGCCCGTTCCCTGCAGGTTTATTATTGTTAACTAAAACAAAAATGAAAACTAAAAATCACAAATAAATTAATAAAAATAAATAAATAAATAAATTTAAGTTACCAAGGCATAATTTCTCTATATGTTTTAGTTTAATTTGAAGTACTTAAAAAATTAAAAATAACAATAAATAATAAATAAACAAATAAACCAAAAAAATAAATACATTTATGGGTTTAGTTTTCTTTTAATTAATTAATTTATTTGTTTATTTCAGTAATTTATATAAATAACATTTAAATAAATAAAATTAATTTATGGTTTTAGTTTTCATTTTTGTTTTATTTATTTATTTATTTATTTATTTTAGGAATTTCTGAATGTTTTAGTTAAAGTTGTAGTACTAAAATTACATCAGACTTAAATCAAAATTAATAACACACACACATATAAATAAATAAATAAAGTGGCTGTAGTTTTCATTTTTGTTTCTTTATTTATTTATTTTATTAATAATATTATTCAATAATATTATTTTGTCATTTCATAATATAATCTCTGAATTTGTTTTAGTTTACCTTAAAGTACTACAATTACCTTAAACTTAAATAAAAATGAAAAAATAAAAAATAAATAAATGTTTTTTTTTTTATTTTAGTTTTATTTATTGTTTGTTTGTATGTTTGTTTTAGTAATTCCATAACATAATTTCTGAATTTGTTTTAGTTTAACGTGAAGTACTGAAATAACCTCAAAATTAAATAATAAATTAATAATAACCAAACACACACACACACACACACACAAATAAATAAATAAATTCAATTAATTAATTTATGATTTTAGCTTTCATTTTTGTTCATTTATTTATTTATTTATTGTAGTAATTTCGTAATGTCATAATTTCTCAATATGTTTTAGTTTAACATTTAATACTGAAATGATTAATTACTAAAACTAATAATAAGTACACACACATAAATAAATAAACAACAACATATATTGTCACACTGATTCTGAGCATCATAAGTGCATTTAAATACTCGATTTACTTGAACATTAAACTCATCTACAATGCCAAAAAATGCTGTCTAGGTATTTAGCTCATTAAATTCTGCAACACAAAGCCACTTGATCTACTAAAAATTGTAGATTCACCTCAGTCTGCATTGCTTAATCAATAAAAAAGAGATTCATTAGCACTGTGTGACTATTAAACCTCCACAGCAAGTGCACTACTGTAGCAGCATTTTTCGTTCAAAACAGTACGATACATTACAGCACTTTCTGAAATCAACAGGGCCTCACAGTCTGAAGACCTTAGTCACTGTAAGCATTTTTCTTACGGAATGGCACTGAGAAAAAAAATTACCTGACAGATATGACTGAATTACATGTCCTGAAATATCACACCTCTCTCCTGTCTCCTGTCTGAGAAAGCCTTGGGCTCCAAAAGTGACAAAAAAAAACATTAAATATGTGATTGTGAGCCATGGTCAGATTCTTTGTATGGCCAATAGGAAGACTCTGAGGCACTATTTGTCACATGGCAACCTATATACGGAAAGCAAGAAGCCGAGAGCGTCAGTTTGCCTATTTTGATCGATTTTGACAAAACTGAGATGACATGCACATTTACAGGGTGAAGTTCTGGAAAAAGGTCATGTCTAATAAAGTCTGGAGGAACTTTTATAATGTAGGAATTCTATAATTCTGTGAACTTACAGAACATTTAATATCAACATGAAATGCATGAACAACATTTAATTACATAATGCACATTCCAGAGTGAAATCTGAACGTGAAACCACTGCTTCCCGCTCCTTTTTAAAAAATTTTTTTCCATTTTAATTTTTATGATTACATAAAAAAAAAAAAATATATATATATATATATANTAATATCAACATGAAATGCATGAACAACATTTAATTACATAATGCACATTCCAGAGTGAAATCTGAACGTGAAACCACTGCTTCCCGCTCCTTTTTAATTTTTTTTTTTCCATTTTAATTTTTATGATTACATAAAAAAAAAAAAATATATATATATATATATATATATATATATATATATATATTAATCAAAAAAGCATGTTTAATTAATTGAAACTATGAAGCTTACACAACAGCAGTTTATTAAAAGTGACTTTTTATCTCACAATTCTTACTTTTTGCTCGCAATTGCAAGTTTACATGTTGCAGTTCTGAGTTTTTTTCTTAGAAATGGGTGATACAAACTGGTAATTCTGACTTTTTTTCTAAGAATTCTGAGATATAACTTGCAATTCTAATTTTTTTCTCAGAATTCTGAGATTTAAATGTGCAGTTCTGAGATATGAATTTGCAATTCTGACTTTTCTTTTAAGAATCGGAAGATACAAACTCACAATTGCGAGTTATGAAGTCAGAATTGTTAGACAAAGTCACAATTCTGAGAAATAAAGTCAGAACTGCGAGATATAAACTCTCTGAAAAAAATTTTCACACTTTTTCACAGAATTGAGTTTCTATCTTAGATCTTGTGTGAAAAAAATCTGAACTGTAAGAAAAAAAGTCAGAATTCTGAGATATAAATTTGCAACTGTGAGAAAAAAGTCAGAATTGTGAGATATAAACTCGCAACTGTGATAAACAAGTCAGAATTGTGAGAAAAAAGTCAGAGTTGTGAGATATAAACTCGCAATTGCGAGAAAAAAGTCAGAATTGCAAGATACAAACTCATATTTGTGAGAAAAAAGTCAGAATTGTGAGAAAAAAGTCAGAATTGTGAGATATAAATTCACAACTGTGAGAAAAAAAGTCCGAATTGTGAGAAAAAAAATTTTATTCAGTGACCAAAATTAAGGCCATATTGGGACCCAAATCAAATTCAGTTTTTATTTTTATTTATTTATTTACCAAATTCTGTGTTTTCCATTAATTGTCTGGATTCTATTTTAATGGTTTCATTACATTTTAATAATCAAAAGCATCTCTAATTAATATAAAAATCATTTATTATTATTTAGTTGTTGTTTTTTTCCAGAAAAACTTGTGAATTTACATTTATCTGGCAAATAAATTCTGGTAAATATTTTTTTCTGGTTTTAATAATGTTTTAATAATAATTTTATTAGTAGTAGTAGTAGTAGTACTATCATTACATTAAGTCACATATTTCTGTCACGGTTTCTTAACCAAACTTTAAACCAAAGTTTTATTTTGACAGGTTACTGTAAGGACCTTTCTGTTTTCTACATACTATGACGACAGTTTTTCCCAAAAGAAAAAAAATACAATTTAAATACCTTTTCATCTCAAATCTTGTCTCGCTCTCCCTGAACTCTGTATATTCTGCCTCAAGACAGTTAGGGTATGTCGAAAAACTCCAATCGTATTTTCTCCCTCAGCTTCAAAAATCATTTCAAAATCATCCTACATCGCTGCAGATGTACCAACACAGTCTTTGCAAAATGAACATGCAAAGAAGATCAAACACCCTTAACAAAAAGGTAAAACAGTAATGTAGGGCGATTTTGAAGTTGAGGGAGAACATGAGATGGAAATTTTTCGACATACCCTAACTGTCATGAACCAGAACAAAAACAGTTTAGGCGGATCAAGACAAGATGAGCATTTGACATTAAAAAGTATATAAATTGTATTATTTTTATGAAAATAACTGATCGTTTTGCTAGAAAAGACCCTTCTTTCTCGTCTGGGATAATTTACAACCGCATTTGGGATCGTTTGAAGCTGCATTTTGGAAGTTCAAACTCGGGGGACCATATCAGTCCATTATATGGAGAAAAATCCTCAAATGTTTTCCTCAAAAAACATAATTTCTTTACGGCTGAAAAAAGAAAGACATTAACATCTTGGATGACAAGGGGTGAGTACATTATCTGTCAGTTTTTGTTCTGGAAGTGGACTTTTTGATTAATTCATCCAAAACTTGGCAAATTCCATGACATTATACAATAAATTCCATTTTTATGACTGGATTCCGCGTTTTCCGCATCAGGCCCTAGTGATATCATCTGAAAAGAAAATTAATTTCAGCACATATTGCAAAGATGATTCCCGCACAGCAACCTACATTAAAAAAAGCAAACGGTGTCCGTTTTGATTTCATGTGATTACAAGTTGTAAATAACCAAGACTATTCCCTTAATTACACACCTGAACTCCAGTACAACATCAGCAGTCTAACGGTAAAGGATCCGGGAGTCTAAGCGCAAGCCAGGGCTCTTTCAGCGGTGCGCAAAGCACTTAACCCCATGACGCTCTGCGGGGACCATCAGTGCAATTAGTGCACTGTAAGTCCCTGCAGATGAAAAGCGTCTGCTCAGCGGCGGCTGTAATGAGCATGGGATTTTTTTTTCACATTTTGTGTTTGACATTTTTGATGCGCCGTGTACAATCGAGCAGCCTTGAATCGCTGTTTGTGCTGTGCAAACAATAGAAGCTTCCAAGCTGAAATGAGAATGCATACAGAGCGTCTAGGCCGTAAGTGTGCAGAAAATCCTATGGATATAATGGGCATGTTTGCCGGACTGAGTCTCCTCATGTGTACGTGTTGGGGAAAATTGCTTTCGAAGTCGTGATTGCATGTACAAAGACACGTGTGAAGTGCTTCCTTTCAATTTGTGTGTGTGTGTGCGCGTATGCTCTTTAAGCTGTAATTGCGTCTGTGGAGTTGCGCACCATCCCCGGGTGATTTATGGCTCATGCCAGCACAGAGCTAACAAGGGCAATAAATTCCCTCACTTGCTAGTGCTACTGCAAAACGTGTGTGCATTGAGTGTGTGTGTCTATGTGCACGCATTTACAAGCATGCAATCATGTGGCGTATAACATGCAAACTGCCTCTATGTTTTTGCACTTCCTGCAGAGTCTCCGTTTTGTCCTCATTCTTTCCATCAAATCTATACAGGCACACAACAGCTGTATGCAAACAGTCGGATAGACTCCTCATTGGAAAAGTGACAGGTGAGTGACACAAAGTGCATGACCTTTGACACTGGTTCACTAACCTTTGACCCCTGGGTTTGGTCAGTTCGTGTGTGAGCATGCAAATGGATGAGACATTTATTTATATGTGTATGCTTATATGAAATGGAGAATCAGTGAAAGAGAAAACAAAGAAGTATGCGCAGATCATTTACGGTTGCAACCATAGAAACAGGCTATCAGGAATCCTTTAAACGTAAATGTTTGATGTCAAACAGTCAAGTCTTGACTTACACAACGTGTAATTTCTGCAGCATCAAACAGAATTGGAAAAATAAGAGTTTCAAACAGGTTTCAAACCCATCTTTCATTGTTAAAACAGACAGTGCAATCCCACTGAGGATATGCACACAAAGTCAGGATTCAAAAACCAAAATATTAATTAATTTGAATAAAACTGTTAAATAAAATTGTATATATAGTACCAGTCAAATGTTTTTGGACAGTAAGATTTTTTTATATTGTTTAAAGAAGCCTCTTTTGCTCACCAAGCCTGCATTTATTTGATCAGAGTACAGCAAAAATAGCACATTTTTAAAATGTTTTTACTATTTAAATGAACAGTTTTCTATTTGAATATATTTTAAAATGTAATTTATTCCTGTGATTTTAAAGCTGAATTTTTAGTATCATTACTCAAATCACATGATCCTTCAAAAATCATTCTAATATTCTGATTTGGAGCTCAAAAAAACATTTATTATTATTATTATTATTATTATTATTTCAGATAAATGCTGATCTTTGGATCTTTCTATTCATCAAAGAATCCTGAAAAAAAAAACTTACTCAACTGTTTTAAATATTGATAATAATAATGATTTTTTTTTTTTTTTTTAACAGTAAATCAGCATTTTAGAATGATTTCTAAAGGCTCATGTGACACTGAAGACTGGAGTAATGATGCTGAAAATTCAGCTTTGAAATCAAAGGAATAAATTACATTTTAAAATATATTCAAATAGAAACCATTCACTTTAAATAGTAAAAACATTTCAAAATTTTACTGTTTTTGCTGTACTTTGGATCAAATAAATGTAGGTTTGGTGAGCAGAAGAGACTTCTTTAAAAAACATTAAAAATCTTGGTAGTATTTTATAATTATTAACTATTATTTTTATATGTGACCCTGGACCACAAAACCAGTCGCTGGGGATATATTTGTAGCGGTAGCCAAAAACCTCAGATTTTATATATTCAAACAGCCAAATATTGTTCTATCCTAACAAACAGACATCAATGGAAAGCATATTCATTCAGGTTTCAGATGATCCATAAATCTCAATTTCAAAAAATGGACCCTTATGACTGGTTTTGAGGTCCAAGGTCACATATTACTATTGCTATGTAATAATATTAATATAAGAATAATTAATCTCATGCCTCATATAAGTTATGAAAAATGCACTGAAAATGCAGGTCTCCGAGTTTATTTAGACGACCTGCTTCATTAATTAAAGTGCATGAAATATGACTGCACAAACTAATAAACAAAATTTATATAAAAATATATTAAACATTTAAAATCTTGAGACAAATATGAATGTAGTTTATTAGCTATTGTTGGAAAGCCCAGTGCTGCTAAGTCAAACGCAAAAGATTTTTGCCTCAAAATGCCTCACACCTCAGAATCACAACCTAGAATGACACCTGCAACATCTACAGCTTTTAAAAAAAGCCCAAGACAGGTGTGATATTCTCAAAGACGGAAAGTCGACTCCTGACAGACACTGATCCACCTGCTGCCAGGACACAAATCTCACAAAACCACATTTTTAAACCACTCTTTCCACAGTATTGAAGTACAGAGCTGGAGATGCTTTGCTTTGTTGCTGTCAGAGAGTTGTAGCAGGGTTTAAAAAGTAGAAGGTGACTGTTCTGCACCAGTGTGTGTGATTCATGGCCTTTAAAGGCCACGGCGAACCCTCTCGTTTCAGTCTTGAAAGAAATAGACAGATATTCATGACTTCCCCTCCTTTTTTTTCCTGATTCCCTCATTCCAGGGAGAGGTGAAAGACCACGGGAGATCTGAGGGTCGTTTTGAAACCTCCAGATGATTTTCAGGCAGCTTGCAGGTGAGTAGACACACAAACACACACACACTATTCTGGCCTCTGAACCCCAAACTCTTTCATCCAATCTCGTTTGCTTTTTCCCCTCAGTCTCTCGATTTACACTGTGTTACAAGTCTCGGTCGGTACACAGTTTCAACTATAGGGATATAAACACACTCACTATCATACACATTCCTACCTAGTGCTGAGTAAATAACTTTAAAATTGTAGTCGATTGCTGATTTATTTTTAGATTACTTTTGATGTAACTTGTAAGAAAATATTTTCCATTCTTTGTTATCAACATCATGAAGTGCATTAAACATTAAATTACACTAGGGTTTCCCAAACTGTGGTTCCTGAAAGAGCTGCAGGGGGTCTGTGAGGTGATGAAAAGCTAATAATTAATTAAATCATAAAAATGAGAAATTAAACTAATTGTGTGGCCTCTCCATTTTCTGTGTAATTGTAGTCACCTGACTAGTGACTGGTGTGCGGAGTTCCATCAAAATCTCTGTACGTCTTTCCAAATTTTTTTTTTAATAATTTATTGCCATTTTGCAGATAATATCATGTAATCTATAAAAAGTAACAGTAATCTAATTGCGAGCACTGTAAAATGCAATATAATTTAATTAAAAGTACAGTACCAGTCAAAAGTTTTTGAACAGTAAGATTTTTGTTTTTTAAATGTTTTTTAAAGAAGTCTTGTCTGCTCACCAAGCCTAAAATACAGCAAAAGCAGTAATATTGTGAAATATTTTTACTTTTTAAAATAACTGCTTTCTATTTAAATATATTTTAAAATGTAATTTATTCCTGTGAGCAAAGCTACATTTTCAGTATCATTACTCCAGTCTTCAGTGTCGCATGATTCTTTAGAAATCATTCTAACATGCTGATTTGTTGTTCAAGAAACATATTTATTAAATGTATATAAAACAGTTGAGGACATTTTTTCATAATTCTTTGACGAACAAAAAGATCCAAAGACCAGCATTTATTTGAAATAAAAAGCTTTTGTAACATTATACACTATACCATTCAAAAGCTTGACATTTTTTTTTTTAATTATAGAAATTAATATTTTTATTTAGAAAGGACATTTATGTTACAAAATATTTCTGTTTCACATAAATGCTTACTATTCATCAAAGAAACCTGAAAAAATGCTCAGCTGTTTTCAACATAATAATAATAAATGTTTTTGAGCATCAGATTAGAATTTTAGAATGATTTATAAAGGATCGTGTGACTGGAATAATGATTCTACAAATTCAGCTTTGAAATCACAGAAATAAATAAAATATATTTAAATAGAAAACTAAAAAAAAAAAATTTAAATAGCAAAAACCTTTTAGAATTTTACTACTTTTGCTGTACTTTGGATCAAATAAATACAGACCTCTTTAAAAAAACTTTTGACTGGTAGTGTACTTCATTTTTGTAATCTGGTTACATAATCCAGATTGTATGTAATCAGTTACTACCCAGCACTGCTCTTATAAAACCCCTGATGGAAAACCCATCTTACATAGGATAAAACATGGCAGCTGGTTTCTTGCTGGTCCAAGCTGGACATAAGCTGGTGCTTGGCGGTAGACCATCTTGGATCAGAAACAAACCAGTTCAAAGTGGTCAAGATGGCTTTTAGATCATGGTGACTGATCAATCATCTTGCACCAGCTTGGACCTACTAGAAATAAGCTTCCAAAACATAGCTACTAGCTTAAAGCTGGATTTTCCAACAGGAGCACTTCTTTTATGCCACATACTTCTTTTTCACAGTTTATTGTACCACTGCCACCTTACAGGCTGACGGATATCACATACACACACACTTTCCACACACGCTTCATCTTGCACTGTGTATTTCTTGGTGTTATAGACTTCAAAAAATGTGAGTGCTGTTTGCCTTTGTAAAAATAGCTAGGGTGTTGTAGTTTAATGCCAGGATGTTGCTATGTGGTTGACTGGTTTTTAACATGTTGCTATGTGGTCGATAGATGGGATTTTTTTTGCCAAGTATATCTCTTGCAGGTAAAAAAAAATCAAGTGACATACTGAAGTTAAACATTTACTGTTAGGAGTTTGATCAAATCCCTAGCCCCGTGTGTGAGTAATAGTAACAGTAATGCTTGCCTTCAGAAGCAACACTAATGAAAACCCCGGTTTTACTGACAGAAAACGCACTGTCAAGGGGAACAAGAAAATGACAGAGTGAGAGAAAAGGGGAGAGAAAAATACCGAAGGTTAAAGCTAAATGTGTGGGTCAGACAGAATGACATGACAACTGCAATAAATGTAAATAAAAGAGCTTTGTGTGGTAATTCAGTCCACCCGACAGAGGCTTAACACATAAATCAACCTCACACACACACTTTTTGGCACATGCACACATTTCTTCACACAGAAATCATTATTTACAGATACAAACACATGTATCCACTTTGTTCAACAGAAAACTGGACAAAAACAAATGATCCCATCAAATCAGTGTATGTGAACTGAATGCAGTGCATGAAACATTAACCATAACACTATCAAAATTTCAATCGCACTTCAATCGCTCCCCCTCCATCTCAACTGTCAAAACTCGACCTAAATAAAATGTAGGCCAATTCAGTGTTTAACTGGCCTGAGGTGATAGACAAGCCACTGAAGCCTATTCACTCTTCATTTATGTGTCCCAGGAAGTCACTGTGAGTGGCATAAAAGCAGGGGTCTTATTTTTTTCTTTTCTGCGTTACAGGTGCTACCTACAGTATATTAAGCTCTATTCAATATCTAGTGATTACACCAAGCTAAGTTAGCTACTTAAAGGGAACCCGGGGTATTAAGACTTGAATGGTTTAATATAACGTAAATGATGTCTCTAAATATGTAGTAGAAAACCCATTAAAGATTTACATTATTTCAAAAATCCACATGATTATATGCATATTTTGGACTATGCACTCAGTGAGCTACTGGTTCTCCCAGTTGCTATTTTTACCGCAACACAACTCGGAAAATAAAATACTAATGCGATAACCACAGCTACTGAAAGAGCTTACAGGTGGCGATAGATATAAGCCAAAGCTTAAACCAAATGCTGTACCAACAAGGAGTCTAAAAGCCCCCAGATATTGAGTGAAATCCACCCTGAAACAGTCCTTTAGTGGCTGCGGCGTATATTTACATCCTGCCAGGATGGCATCTAGCGTTTCTTGTCTCTGCCATTTGTAAGCTCTTTCAGTAGCTGTGGTCTACTAAAAACCTCAAAGGCATCAGTGATAAAGTGGAGAGAACAAAGATGTGAGTCTTTGGAAGTTTTATTCATCCACAGCCATCTTCCCATACTTTTCTCCTCTTTATATTGCTAGGAAAGCAAAGAAGACTTACACTGCTTCTCTTGTTGCCCTTCGAATGGAAATTACAACCAAAAGCCACACAATGTGGCATCGTATCAGTATTTTATTTTCCGAGTTGTTTATTCTGAGTTGTGCTGCAGTAAAAATAGCAAGGGGTAGTGCCAGTAGCTCACAGAGTGCAACCATTTCACAGCTCCGAAACAATGGCGCCCCCCATAGTCCAAAATATGTATAAAACAATGTGGATTCTTTAAATATCATGTCTTTCATGGGTTTTCAACTATATATTTCAGTAAGACACATCATTTATGTTATTAAGCCATGTAAGTCTTAACACCCAGGGTTTCCTTTAAAACACCACAATAGGGTGATTCAGAAAATCCCTGTGAGGAAAAAATGACCTTTAACTCAAATTTAATTAAAGACCGCAGCTAACCGTACAAGGAAGCCACGATATATTCAACAAAATTGCCAGCACTTTACAAGACATAATTGAACTTTTAATAAAATTCCATCTGAAAAAACATTATCATCACATACCTGTTTCTTCGTCAATGGTGAATCTCCCAAGACCACTGCCATCACGTATGGAGTACTGCACCTCGCCGTCCCTTCCTGTGTCATCATCTCTTGCCGAGACCTGGAGCACGGAAGTCCCAATCCGAACGCTTTCCTTTACTGATCCATTCATGGCGAAGCTCGAGAAATACGGTGCGTAGAGGTTCTCGTTAACATCCACCACCTCCAGTTCAACAAAGCTAACAGACAAGAGTGACACAGGTCGGCCTTTGTCTTTTGCTCGAACTGTTAGGTTGAAGAACTGTTGAGTTTCGTAATCCAGCTCCTTTGTAAGACGAATGGCACCACTTGTCTTATCAACCTCAAAACGGCCATCGTAGTCATTGGCGAGCGAGTATCGCACCTGCCCTCCAAGTCCAAGATCAGGGTCTTGCGTATCCAGCCAGGCAATGACAGTACCCACTGGGAGGTCTTCTAGTGCACGGGCGCTGACAACACTTGGAATAAAGGCAGGTGGACAATCGTTAACATCCTCGAGTGAGATTTTAAGAGTGGTTACAGAAAACTGTTGAGCCGCTCGCTCTGCTCGATCTCGCGCTTCCACTTTTAATATGAAGGACGGAACAAACTCACGGTCCAGTTGACCTGCAACATACACAATCCCACTGGAGCTGTTAATGCCAAACTGTGACGTGCTGGTGAGTAGGGAATACTGGATCTCGCCATTGAGACCTTGATCTTTGTCAGTAGCTTCCACTTGGATGACTTCAGTACCAATAGGAGTGTTTTCCGGAATGCGGGCCTGGTAGCCACCGTCTTGAAGAAACTGAGGTGCATTGTCATTTGCATCTGCTATGTAAACTGTAAGAAGCCTCCAGGAGGATCTTTGCGGTTGGCCTAAATCATAGAGTGTGATGTTTAGAAGATAGCGATCTGTCCTCTCACGGTCTAAAGGAAGGAAGATGCTTATTACGCCGTTCAGAATTCCAATAGTAAAACAACTGTCTGTGTTGCCATCAGCAATGGCGTACAAGAGCTGTCCATTGAACCCAGTGTCTCCATCGAAGGCTTTTACCTGAAACACACTCGTGCCAACTTGTACATCCTCACGCACAGTGATGTCAGTTGGGAAGGATTTGTCAAATTGAGGCATTTGGCGGTTCACAGAAAACAGGTCAATAAAGCCTTCCTCTATTTTGGGTTTACTGCTAGCTTTGGCTTTCTTCAGAAGTTTCTCAGCTAGTCGTTGAGCTACTCTGGTTTCAGTACAGCTAAAGCTCTTGGGCGGGGACTTCCCTTGCACTACGGATATGTTCACAAACATAGGATCGGAAAAGTGTTCCCCATCTGTTGCAGTAATTTTTAGACTGAATGAGTTTTTGGGTGCTGCTGTGTTTAGGGAGTGATGTAAGGTCATGACACCAGAATCGGGATTTAAGTCAAAGTACCCTCGCTCATTCCCTGAGAGGATCTTATATTTGACTAGCTCTAGCTCATCAATGTCTATGGCTGACATTGTGGCGATAACCTCACCTACCGGAAGCTCTCGAGAGATCACGCCAACACAGGCCACTTTCTCAAACAGGGGTTTGTTATCGTTAACGTTCTCTAGGTGCACAGTGACGTTGACTTCGCTCTCGCGCCTATAAGGGGAACCCCAATCCGAAGCACGAACCACAAAACTAAAACTCTCTACAGATGATTCAAAGTCGAGCTCCTGTGTTGTCGTGACTGCTCCGGTGAACTGTTGCACGCTAAAGGGCAATGGTGTCAAGCTAGCCATGCTATATGTGATGTACCCGTTTTCTCCATGGTCACCATCAGAAGCAGTCACCACAACAACAGTAGTGCCTACGGCTACACTTTCATTGATAAATACCTCATAAGACTGCTGAGCAAATGTCGGCGCATTGTCATTGGCATCCTCAAGAATGACTCTAACCTTGACCCTAAGGTCACTGTCTACTTCTAAGACCTCAAGCTCAAATACTTCCTGCGCGAGTTGGGTGAGCCAACGTGCCGTGCTGATGACGCCCGTCATGGTGTTGATACTGAAGAAGGCTGAATCAGCAGACGGGGTCAAGATGTATTCGGCATCATCTGGCTCTGGCTGGAGTTTCACAGCCTCCACAACAGTTCCAGGAGGGGCAACTTCACTCAAGAGGACCTCGTATTCAACCTTCTGGAATGTGACTTCCATCGGGGCTGGTCGTGACAGTCGTAAACTCACCGTGTGCACAGCAGAGAACTTCTGAGGCGTTCCACGATCCCGAGCCTGCAAGCTGAGGTTTAATCCAAATGGATAGCTGTCCCAGTCAAACTGCTCTGTTGCACGAAGGACAAACTCGTTCGATCCTTTTTGACTGACTTCCTCATCCACTATTTCTTCACGTGGCAGCTCTGTCCTTTCAATGCTGAAGAGCTCAAGAAGGTCCCCAGCAACAATGCTCACCGTTTCAATCTCTCCATTCGCCCCTTCATCAAGATCCTCTACGGTGACCACAGCTACAACAGGGGACTTCTCAGTCCATACAGGTGCTAATGTAACAATACTCAGCGTGGGCACATGCTCATTAATCCGTTCTACATGAACAAACAGTTTGGCTGTACTGCTTACTCCATTATTCCCGTAGAGCTTCATTCCCCGGTCCACTGCCTGGATCTCAAGATCATAGCGACTTTGAGTGTCAACATCCAACTTCCCACTGAGAGAAACAACTCCGCTAGTCGGGTGCACAGCGAACAGCTCCATTCGCTCCTTGAAAAAGTAATAGAACTCTCCATTCGATCCTATGTCGGCATCCGTGGCAGTGACTTGAGCTATGCTGGTGCGTAGGGGTGTGCTTTCTGCAATGGTAACTGAATATGTGGTAGGGGAGAAAAGGGGTCGAAGGTCATTCATATCCAACACCTGCACACTAACTTTAGTCCAGGCCTCTAGTGTATCCCCCTTTATGGAAGCTTTCACTGTCAACAAGTAGTTGTCCTGAACCTCACGGTTCAAGATGGCAGCATTCCCTCCTTTGGTTCGTATCCGCAGGAAGCAGAAATCACCCAGAGTGTACTCCTCAGCCTTGAAGAATCCTTCCTCATCTCCGGAGGTGATGCGGTACCTCACCTCCCACGAGTGATGTTGGAGAGGGACTCCCATGCGCACCTGGCTGGCGGCGTAGGTGCGGGCGGCTGAGTTCTCGTAGACCGACGCATGGTACAATGGTTGAGTAAACTGCAGGCGGGACCTTTCACCTTGGCAGTGGCCTGGAGGCGGAGAGAAGAACAGCAAGAGGGCCAATTGTAGGAGAATGGCCCATATGCCTTCCCAAAGGGCCATGCTCACTGCCATCCCATCACCAAACCCATCCTGCAGACAGAGAGGAAAAAAAAAAAGAGAAAGAGGTTAGGAATAACAGATGACATGACAGTACACAACCTGACCTTTCACATCTAAAGCACATAGGTCACTAGCAATCAGTCAAAAAGATCAAACACAAGCAGAGGAAGTCGAGTACCGAAGAAGGGCTGGTAGCCAGGCAACCGCAAGCCGAATTACATCACTACCCAAGTCTCAAAATGGACAGTGACACACAATTATACACTACAGAAAAACCAGGAGGATGCAATTCAGGAAAATTCACTTACACACACACTCTACACAGAAGAAAAACAGCAGGAGAATGCAAGTCAGGAACAAAATAATTATAGAGAACGAAAGATCAAAAATACAACCCGTGAAAACGAAGACACACACACACATTCATTATATGACATGGTTTTAAAAAAGCTCTTGAGAAAGGACAAAATGTTGTGGATTCAGCAATATACTGGTTATGATAAAGTGCTGCTGGAGAGGAAGTCTGTGAATGTGGGTTTACTTGGAGAACAAAATTGTCCCCAGAAGTTGAATCTGACATAGCCTTTGGGGACCTAAATTGGAAAAAATGATTCATAAATGCAACAAATAACTTTTAATTCTAAAAATGCTAACATTTTTATTCAGTTTGGAAGTTATAATTAGGTTTATACAAAAACAATAGCAGTCTAAGGTATGTCCTCAATTTGTTTTGTTTGTGAGTTCATGCTTGCAAGTAAGGCATTTTGCATGTGTGTAAATGTGTGTGTGTTGGTATGGTACATCAACTCTTGTTTTAGACACTGATTGTTTTGTGTGTGCCCTGCGGGATGGTTAGGATGTGTTCCAGTCCGCAAAAATGCAATGCTGACCTTACCATGCACACACACACTGTCCAACTTTTGCCCACACATGCATACACAAAATATACACACACAGATCCGAGTTGCTGTGGTCAGCCCACACATGACTCAGCACACACATACACACACACACATCCCCGTCCACCTCTAATGATATCCTACAGCACACTCACCAACTCGGTCTCGCAAATTGGAAAAGGCACACACACACAGAACTCAAAATGCAGAGATCAGCTTATTTTATTTCTCTGGGTCTGTTTCTCTCTCCGTCACACTCTTGTTCTCTCTCTTTGTGTCCACATACACTGACAGACAGTCTGTCAGATTAAAACCAGCAGGCATTTTGGAGCAGTCAAGGTTCAGTACGCAAACAGCGTCTTGTCTCCCCTAAAGCGTTGTTTAGACTGACCAAATCTCCGGCTCAGCTGGCCAGAGACTTTACACAACACAATAAAAACGCATATCATGAGGCCAACACAAACACCGCAGCGCATAAACGGATACACACTATCAAAACTACCCAGCTGAAAAAAATATATTCAAACATTTCCTGAATGTTCCATTTTGGTTATTGGTGTTAAAATGTCCACTATATAGCAAGTTCAAATAAGGCTTTTGCAGTTAAACCAAACTTTGTGGGAACTTGAATCAAACACAAATAGCATCTTTAGGCCTTCCATTAACAATACATTTTTTTTTGTTTTTTTTTTTAAATTACACAACCTTTAAGTAAGGTTAGATCAACATTCATAGTGCACACTATTGATCATACCTACTCCCATAGTGGTACACACAGACACACACTAATTAACTGCAAAAACAAAATATTATCAATAAAAAGCCATTATCCACATTAGCACACAACATTATCAATACATACAGCCATTATGACAAGCCACTGTCAATACAATTGCACACTAAAATAACTACATGACACATATTTCCATGTCACAAGTCACGCAAACATTAACAAAATGTATGTACTACTAGTTAGGAAACATGAATTAACTTGGCATCCTGTGTTCGGCTCATTCACATACTCTAAATAACAACTGCATTGAAAAAAAAAAAAAAAAAATCACGCTTTGTTTTCTTTTCTAATGGAAAGTGTTTGTGTGTGTGTTTATCTGCTGATATTTTGTTATCTGAAAACCGCATTATAATCTATTCTCTGACAGCTCCGCGTTTAAGAAAAGCCACAGCGCTCCGTTGCATCTGAATGCGTGTGCGTTACGTTCCGACCAATCCAATATTCTGAGAAACAGAGAGGAAGTGATGTAGAACAAAGCGCATTTCCATAACAGAGAGAATTCTAAATGACAAGTGTGTGCGTGAGATGTTCTGATATCCATAGGCCACGGCATGATCCTTTCACTTCAGTTTCACGTTTAAGAAAAGCCGGACTGACGCACTTCTTAGAAATGTCTGTATATGTATTAGTGCTGTCACAATACCAACATTTCAGTAGCTGATACTCAATGCCAGAGAAATTTTATGCTGGAGAGAAGAGCTTTTAATCAATTAGAAATGACCTACAGTCAACCCTTACGAAAAGCAACTATGGCTATATTATAATAAAAGTGTAGTAATTATGATTTTGTGTAGTATTACATTATTGTGATGTTTTGTTGCTCTTTTATATTATATATGGCAGAAATTCTACAAAAACATATAATACATATAGGGCCCTATGTGTCCCTAACGTAGACAGAATTGTGGAATCCAGTCACAAAAATGGAATTTACTGTATAGCACAGAATGTCACGGAATTTGCCAAATTTTGGATGGATAAATCAAAAGTAGGTCAGTACACTTAAAATACGATATGGACTAGTGTCTGTGAACATTAAGCTGCAAAAATACTATTTAAAAGTGAATCCTGCATGTTTTGCGTGTCTCTGTGTGAATGAATGGCGCAAATCTGTGGTTTTATTTACTACACACATACTGAAGCATGCGTGACGCTCAATGTATTCAGCCTCTGCCACCTCAATAAGTACATTAACACATGAACAGAATCTCTAGAACTAAAAAAAAAACTAAAGTCACATCACATACCAACTGAAACTTAAACTTAAAGGTTACTTCACAGCAACTCGTCAAAATAAAAGTCCAGTTTAACTTGAAGAAACTCTGACAGAAATACATGAATTAATGTAATGACAGTATTACTACTAGTAATAGAATTCTTATTAAAACATTACATTATTTTGAAAGCAATATTTACCAGAATTATTTCCCATAATTCATCTAGCAGAAAAATGTAAATACACAAGTTTTTCTAAAATAAAAAAATATATATATATTAATTTGATAGATAAATTCATTAATCAATCAATTAAGTAGAGATGCTTTGGATTATTAAAAATGATTAAATCCATTAACATAGAATATAGAAAATTAATGAAAAACAGTATTTGGCAAATATAAAAGAAAACATTGCATAGGGCCTTGCTTTTTTTTTTTTTCATAAATTGCTATTAAATACTGCAAGTTTTATGATTTCAATTAATTCGACATGCTTTTGAATTAATAAAATTTAATTAAACCAATAAAACAGAGTCCAGAAAAATTTAAACAGAAAATTCAAAAGGAATTTGGGAAAAGGTTTCATAGGGCCCCACTTACATTACATAAACAGCCAAATTAAATTTTTTTTTAGCTCAAAAGCTAACCATACTAGCATAGCATTTAGCATGCTATCCTAGTATACAGTAATCAACATTTGAAATGGATCAAAAAAGTTAATCAAAGTTGTCCTAAGACAAAAATGGGTATTTGTTTTGGTTTTAGGACAACTTTTATGAAAGGTTTTGATCCACTTCAAATGTTGACTACTGTATACCTTAAGCAAGTTACAAAACAATCATAGCGATTACTTTTTACACCAGCGTATACAAAAATTGTTCAATTATAATTCATGTTTACATGTATTAGTATTGTATTTGAACAGGCAAAAAAACAGCCACCTATTAGGGTCCGAGAATGTTCAGACATGTTCAGAATGAAATACTTATTTTTTGTCTTTTATTCAATGGCCCAGTCAGTTTCTGCATGAAGGTACGGGAACTGGTTTCACACAGACCTCGAAGGCACCATAACGTCACGTCTAATGATCCAGAACAAATTCAAGTGAGCTTTAGGCATAACCAAGTGAATATTTTATGACTACAATGCTAGTTTCTCAGTAAAAATGGAATCACAAGTTGGACATTTATTCAGACAAATTCACTTACTCCCAACAACTCCATCATTTTTATTCTTAAAACAAGGATAAGTCATCAAAAACTGACCAGATGAAGGCATTTTTATAACTTTTACTCTTAGAAAGCACTCGGGAACTAACACTGCAGAGAGACTGTTAAAATGAGATATATTTTTAATTTAGCATCAACTTTGTTTCTAAGTACTGGTGTTTTTGACATCCCTAGTGACATTACTGTTTTTTCCTGCTATTGCTTGTGTTTTTTCATCTGTGTGACAGCAAATACAATATTCAGAGTGTCGCATAGAGGAAGTGAGGGAGAACAAATGGCCATTTCCATAACAGAAGAGTTCTGATAGACCGTGTGTGTGTGTGTGTGTGTGGTTGTTTTGGTGTCATTAATTGAAGCGGGATCTTTATTGCTGCTGGCACTGGTTTCTGTAAGCGTCCTGTCAGTCTGAGCCAACGACCTCCGAACACGCACAAATACACACACATACTCTGGCTTTCTTCACACATGCTGCGGCTAAACGGACGGCGCTAACAAGCGCAGTGTGTGTGAGTGAGTTTGAGGGGACGTTTGTGATTTGGTAGTCCCTCATGCAATCATGCGACCCGTAGAAGCAGAGCAAAAGCCCTCGGAGAAAAAGTAAGCGGGAGAGAAGGACAGTGAGTTCAAAGCTACCAGTGGAGAGTGCATGTATTATGCATAAGACAAAGAAAGGCAGAACAAGTATGCGAGAAAGAAAACTTGTGTGATTCCCTCTTTTCACGTCCGGTCTGATATCGTCTCTTTGAAGGGGGAAACATCAAATTCTCCAAAACTGTTCACCAAGCTTAAGATTAAATTTCATATTTGAAATCTGACAAAAGCTGCCTCATAAATATTGTTCCTTATGCTTCAATAGCATTAAAAAAAAAGCTTATTTTTCAGGCTAGGTCAGCCAGTGCGCATGCACAGTACTGAGCGCACGTCTCAGAACGCTTAACGATGGGGCTTCGCGGCCATAATGAGCGTTTGGTTCAGTCTCCACCGCACTATATTTATTGATATACGCATATATGGGTTTTATCACAAGAATAACTGGTAACATGGTACTCCATGACGCATTTATTTGTCCAGTGAAATCCATTGCCTTTCCAGTTAGTTGTGACTGCAGAATACATTCACTTTGGCTATGAATCATAATGAATCAATAATGAATTAATATAAAAAATGAATCATTCAAGAGTTGTGACTTGGTTTGAATGACTCATTGAAAAGAATCAATTTAAATGAATGATCACTTACCTACTGAGCATTGCGATGGTTTGTGACCAAATTTCCTTCTAACAAGAACTATGTTTAGACAATTAAATATTGTAATGCAGAAACGTAATGTCACTACAGAAACATCAATGATCTTTTCAGACTTTATTTATTCTTCTGACTTTTAAAAGTGCCAATTTCTATCTGCATTTTCTCCAGTTCGAGTGCAGATCAAGACTGAGACAAGAAGAGGGTCGGGTTCACATGCTCCATGAAAATATGGTCTTGGACTTGACCAAGAAGTTCTTGAGTCCATAATAAGACAATATTTTCATGATTTTGGTCTTTTTATGGACTCTGGAGCATGTGGACTCAGTCTCAACCCTCTGGTCTTGATTCAAATGAACCATTCTCGACTACAGCACTGCATTATGGTCAGCACTTCACACTACAAACTACAAATTCTCAGTGTATGAACTGAACAACCTTCAAACGTGTTCTTCAATTTGCTCCAAGACTCCTTACAAATTTTCCCCCCACACACAACCTCCGTAATCACCACGTCTCTCTTCAATTCAGCTTTCTTCAGGACATCACTGGACCAATTTGCAGTCTCATAAAAAGGCCTTGCTATCTAGTATAAAACAATTAGAGAAAGAGCGACAATCGTTCCTATACGAATAAAACTGCGTCCCTCGTTGCAGCTTGAATGAATTGCCATCCGAATGCATGAGTTTTATAACAGAGGAGATATACAAAACGTAACGCTTACCGTACTTCCTCACAATCTGTCCAATTCAAGTTTTTCCTTTCAAAATAACCCTTTTAAACGATGTTCTTTGTATTTCATTTCTAACTTGTGTTAAAGTTCTTTGTTTAAACCCATTTGGACTTACTTTCCCAAGACTTTTCCTCAGTATTGCACAATCGGGAAAAAATATGTTTTATTTTTTTGTGCTAGTACACTGGCTGGTTTAGGTCTGTAACGGATAAATATGACAACAAAGCCGCCAGTAGGTGTCGGCAAGTGCCTGTCTTAATGAGTGATTCATTGAATCATATTCATTCAAAGGATTCGTTGAAAACGGCTGATTCGTTTAGAAACGAATCAAGTGGTTGCCTGTGTCACGATGTGCATACTATACATCCTAAATTTATGTGATAGTAGTAATTTTCAATACTAATTAGGGCAGATGGGGTGGATAGTATGCACACTGGGACGCAGGGGCTGTCTTTAAAGGATTATTAAATCACTGACTCGAAAGATTCGTTCAAAAAAGATTCATTCAGGAACGAAACACCACAGTTGCTCTGAGAATGTTCTGCAAATGCAAATGTTCTGATTTTTCTTCGTTTGGAACCATTTTCGCTGATAAAACAGAAATAAATAGACAATATTGTCAAAAATTGAACTTCCGCAATATGAACTTTTTGTTTTTTGAAGTATTTTGTGAAATGAATCTCTTTCCACCTTGTATTTCCGGTCAGAGCGGGCGCAGCTAACGTTATTTGTAAATATATTGAATCTGGCTTCCGATCTCATCGCAGCTGCAAATCGGTGTGTATTACCATATTATTTTAATGTATTTTCTTAATTATAACCACACTAGTTTTTAGTGCAAAGAGTTTTACCGTTTACTACACGTTGTTATGCCTCTTCCTAGCGGCTAATGAACCGGAAGTCTCGCTAAAGGCTTACGGAGAATAAGGTGTATATGTAAACGATAAATATCGCACATCTCTACTTAGTATTATATTTGTCTCAACTTTATTTGTGAATTTTACAAGCACTATAAAACAACTTCCTTTACAAATACAGTCCAAAATTGAGCAAGATGTACCAACGTATTAAAATGAAACCGAAAGCATGATAGAAAAGGTTCACGCTGTCCGCCTTCGTGCTAAAGTTTCCAAAACGACATCGTCCCTGTCATCTGTATCTCTGTAGGAATAATAGGCTCAGTGTGAACCGAACCCTGCTGACTCGGAGGTGTGTATTCAAGCTCAAGGTTATATTAAACATCAATCAAGCCGAAGCATGCAGACACCACATTTCTGTGTTCTAGTCCAGCGGTTATGTGTGTCACAGACACGCCAGTCTTGGTTAGCATGTAAAGCACCCTCGGTCTTTTAATATTTTACTTTGTGCTTTCACGCCTCTGCGGCCACTATAACGTTAAAAGCAAGCCGTTCAGTCACTGACGCAAAAAAGCCTGTTTCAAATCAAAACACACACTCAAACACACCCCCCGATGCAAAATGATTGCAGCCTACAAATCTGCACTTCACAGAAACAGGATTCCTGGTATAACTAGTAGCCTATTTATTAATGAGGAGGTGGAGGATTGGTGGATTAAAGTTTAAAGATCCTAGAAAATATGGAAACGTTATGTGAGCCGTCATTCCCTATTGAGCTGTGGGTGAAAAAGTTGTACTAATGAAATGAAAGTTTTTTTAAGCTCGGTTGGTTGGAAACAATGCAGACATAGATGCACTCTGGGAGTTGTTATGGATAGAAATGCGAAGTGCAGCTGGTGCTGTATCATTGTTAGTGTTGAGTTACAGTATGCTGAAGTACACTGAGTGTAATGTTGATACCATTGCTGTGATTGTTTTTAAAGTTGTTTGTTGAGTTTAGGAACATTTACTATATTGTAGAACTGGTGAAAAATAAAATAGAATAAAATAAAACAAAACAAAACAAAATAAAATCAATACTTAATGTCTTTTGCATTAAAAATAAAATAATAATAATAATAATAATAATAATAATAAATTACTTTTAAAATATATACAAATACTTAAAATATATTTATATAAATTATAAAAAAGAAAAAATATATAAAAAGTAACAAACAAACAAGAAAGAAATAAATAGAAATTAAATTGTATAACATAAAATATATAAAACATTAAAAATAAGACAATATTAACATTAATAAAAACGAACAAAATATTAAATAAAATTAAAAGTTAAAATAAACAGTAAGAAAAAACTAAATAAAAGTAATAGATAAAATTACAAAATAAATACAACAATAATAGGATAAGCATTAAAAAAGAAATAAAATAAAATAAAAATTAAAGCAATAATAAAAGCTAAATAAAAAATAGAGAAATAAAATGTTACATTAAAAAAATACTATATAAAAATAAGATAATATAAGCATTAATAAAAACTAAAACAAAACATGGAATATTAAAATTAAATACAACATTAAATAATATAAGCAATAATAAAAAAAAAAAATTAAAAAAGAAAATTAAATCACACACACACAAAGCAATAACAAAAATTAAATGAAATTATATAAAATATAAAATAACATTAAAAGTAAGACAATATTAACATTAATAAAAACAAGAATAAAATATTAAATAG
The DNA here is from genome assembly GCA_019740295.1 of Labeo calbasu. Taxonomy (NCBI): domain Eukaryota; kingdom Metazoa; phylum Chordata; class Actinopteri; order Cypriniformes; family Cyprinidae; genus Labeo; species Labeo calbasu. Next base: position 24,413 of record JAHKKF010513496.1, read on the forward strand.
AATTAAGTTACAAATAAACAGTAAGAAAAACCAAAACACTAAAAACAAATAAAAAATTACATAAAATATAAAACAAATACAACAAAAATGAGATGACATAAGAATTAATAAAGAAATTAAATAAAATAAAGATCTAAGCAATAATAAAGCAAAATAAAAAATAGAGAAATAAAATGTTGCATTAATAAATAAAAAAATAAGATAATACAAGCATTATTAAAAATGAAAACAAAACACTGAATATTAAATTAAAAAAAACATTAAATAATATAAGCAGTAATAAAAACAAAATAAAAAAGAAAATTAAATTACATTACATTTTATATAGTCTAAAAATGAAATAATAAAGCAATATTAAAAACAAAAAAAAAAAACAGAGAAATTAAAGGAATACATAAAAATACAAAAGAATACGATAACATAATACAACCATTTATTAAAAAAATACAGTAATTAAAATCAACCGTTTATGTAATAATTATGACAGGCCTATGTTGAGTTGATCTGAGCTTTGTTCTTTTGTGGCCTCTGATGTGTTGTGAACAGTGAAGTTCTGTAGGATGTGATTAGATCTGTGTTGTTGTGAGCATAAATTTGAGATTCAGTCACAAAGACAGTCCTCTAAACACACACACACACAAACTGACACCATAAATCTCCGTCTTACACGTCTGTAAGTCTTTCCTCTCTAGTAGACAGCAAGTCCTTACACACTACTGCGGCTTTCACCTACACAAAAACCTCAGCGTGCCGCTGGAATAACAATACGTTCACTATCACACACTCGCACGTAAATACACTTCACTTCTCCTGAGGTGAGACGACCTACTTCTCTCCTTTACAGCACTGAGGCGATTGAGAGAGAGAGACCTGACAGAGAATCTTCCTTCTGACCAGAAATCCTCAGAGACGTGATCCTGAGGCGGTCAGGAGAGTTAGTTCATCACACAAACACACACTCACACACACACACAGGAGGAGAGCTCATATGCCGAACCCCCAGAGAGCACGTCAGTTCTGCTGTAATGGAAGAACAGAGTGAAAAGACAAAGATGAGAAAAAAGAGCATAATATAAAAGACAGAGAGAGATCCTGAACAACTGCCAGGATTCATCCAAACTGTCCCTCGCTGTCCCACCAATGGAGTGACCAGAGACAGTTGTGTTGCGCATTACTATGCTGGTCTGTTTTCTGTTCTACTGTGTATTCTATTATGTATCTCTATTGTGTTGTACTGTGTTGAGTTATTCTACAGCATTATGCGCATTACGTTATGCTGTTTTCAAGTATTGTGTTCTGTTGTAGCTTTGTGCTGTATTGTTAATTAAAACTATCAAAAAAGTTTTCATTAATTGAAATAAAGCTGAAAATAAGTTATAAAAAAACTAGATGAAAAACCCAAATGAAACTTAAATCAAATCTAAAATTAGAAATGTTGCCTTTGCAACTAACTAAAATAAGTTTGTTGCTAAATTACAAAAAAAGAAAAAATAGAATAGAAATATTTAAATAAAAATATATGTTTAAATATATATATATATATATATATATATATATATAAAAGCATAATTACTAAGATTTAAACACATTAAAATGAAACTGAAAATATGACAATAAGTTATACTTAAGATACACTTAAAAAAATAATAATACTATAATAATATATAAATATTAAAAACACACTGCTATTGCATTGTTCTTTGTTTTCAATTTTATTGTGTTGTACTGTATTTAGATGTAGTTGTTCTATAGAATTTTGTTGTTCTGTTGATGCTTTGTCCTGTATCTCAAAAAGCTGAAGTAAAATAGTTATAAAAATAGTTTCATTAACTGAAATAAAGCTGAAATAAAATAAGATTTAAATGCAAGATAAAAAACCCAAATAAAACTTAAATGAAAATTAAAAATGTTGCCTTTGCAACTAACTAAAGTAAAATAAATGTGTTTCTAATATATATATATATATATATATATATATATATATATATATATGAAAAATAGAAATAAATAGAATAGAAATATTTACAAAAATAATAAAGCACAACTTTTCAAATCACAAGATTCAAACTAACATTAAAATTAAATAAAAGTTAACTAAAAGTTAATAAATACTTCTTGTTGTTGTTGTTGCTTTGTCCTGTATCTCAAAATAATTTTCATTAATTATAAAATTATAAAAATAATTAACTTTTAACTTGTTTCGTAACTTTTCAAATTAAGATTTAAAATAACATTAAAATAAAATAAAAGTTAATTAAAAAATAATAAATACCATAATAGTATATAAATACTAAAAAACTGCCATTGCGTTGTGCTTTGTTTTCCATTCTGTTGTGCATTCTACAATGTTTTGTGCATTTTACTGTATTAATTTGTTCTGTAGAATGTGTGTTGTGTTATGCTGTTTTATTATCAGATTGTGTTCTGTTGTTGCTTTGTCCAGTATCTCAAAATAGTTTTTATTAATATCAAGCTAAAATAAAATAGTTTTAAAAATAGTTTTCATTTTTATTAGATGAAAACCCTAAAAAAACAAACAAATAAAAATCAAAAACATTGACTTACTAACTGAAATAAAATGTTTAACTAAAATTTAAAATGAAAATAACACTAAATACAAAATAATAAATAATAAATAGCACTAAAAATCACACTGCTATTGCATTACGGTTTTATTTTTATTTTTTATTGCGTTCTAATGTGGTTGCCTTACGTTTTGCGCTGTACTGTGAGAGACTGTGGCATTGGGCAGTAGATAGTTTGAAGAAAAGAGTGAGAAGACGAAAGGGAACGAGGGAGCTGGCAAAGGAGGGAAGAAATGGTGTGATGAGAGAAAATGAGAGCACAGGAAGGATCAGAGCGTGATAATGAAAGAAAAAACGAGCGGGAGATGACCGAGAAAAAGTGAAAGAAAAAGGGAATGAGACCAGAGAAACCACAGAAGAGGGATCCAGAAAGAGAAAGCAGCAGTGTTTCTCATAGCGGGGGCAGTATTTCTTTTTAATTTGCCCTGCTGTAAAGAAATATTACAGAATATATTGCAGAAATCTCTGAGAGAGAGAGAGAGAGCAAGAGGGTTTGACTGCATAAGCACGCTTGAAGTCTCACTGGAGGAATTCTCCTTTTGTGTTTTTAATTGTGGTCACCAGAGGCCTCATTGGCTGTTATCACGGCTCTGCTTATTGGCTGACAAAACAGTGTTGTGATTTGATTGGCCCCCTGAGAGACCCCGGCAACAAACCACGCCTACTTTCCGTTAGGAGCTTGTTATTATGCAGAATCTTCACGCTGTGAGATCAAAGTTGGCCTGCACATAAATTCCCAAGCAAATTTACCTTTCACACTGTGTTTGTGTGCAGTATTTACATCTTATATGCATTTAATTAGCATTTGCCTTTCTGAGCGTTGCCTAAAATCAAGGATTTGTGTCTGGAAATTTGCCTAAAATGTGTCAGCGATATAATGAGGTTAAAAAAAGCAGACTGTAATTTTGGTAATTAATAACTGCAAGCTGTTCTGCTTTTTGACTTTCTCTCTACTTCCGCCTGTCAAATTATTCCAGTCTACTTCTTAAAGAAAACATTACTGTGGTGTAAAAATCCTTCAAAAACATACTTAATATACAGCAGGTGTCAAACATTTGAGGGTGTCGTAGATGAAGAAAACACAATCAAAGACTGAAGTTGATTAATTGTCATTATCCACCGCAGAGAGAGAAAAAAGGAAGATAAAAAACAAGATAAAGGAAACTTGTCAAGACAAACTTTAACTTCGCTTGAAGAAGTCTGGGTAGAAAGTTTGAAGAAGTCTTAATCTTGAAGTGTGACGGTTTTAAAGCCATGCAGTCTATCAGATAGAAAGAATGATGGAAGGAAAAGAAGACAGGACGAACAACAGAGAGATCAACAGACAGAATGATAGAAAGATATAATAGAAATAACGACAGACAATATATCTATCATTATGTCTGTCCGTTCTGTGTCTGTGTCGTTTTGTCTGTTTATCGTGTTATATATTGTTCTATCGTTATTGTTGTGTCTGCCATTACATCTATTGTTATATCTGTCTGTCGTTGTCTATTTATCGTGCTATATATTGTTCTATCGTTAACTGTCTGTCGTTCTGTCTGTATGCAGTTATATCATTATTCTGTCTGTCGTTTTGTCTGTTTATCGTGCTATATATCGTTCTATCGTTATTTAACTGTCTGTAGTTCTGTCTGTCTGCCATTATATCTTTCCATCATTCTGTCAGTCGTTTTGTCTTTATTGTGCTATATATAATTCTATTGTTATCTAACTGTCTATTGTTGTGTCTGCCATTACATCTATTGTTATATTGGTCTGTTGTTGTCTATTTATTGTGCTATATATTGTTCTATCATTATCTTCTGTCTGTCACTATGTCTGTTGTTTTGTCTATTTACCGTGCTATATATCGTTCTATCATTAACTGTCTGTCATTCTGTCTGTCGTTATATCTATCATTCTCTCTCGCTGTCTGTCGTTTTGTCTATTTATCATGCTATATATCATTCTATCGTTATATGTCTGTTGTCTGTTATCCTTCTGTCATTCTGTCGCTGTCTGTCATTTTGTCTATTTATCATGCTATATAGTGTTCTTTCGTTATATAACTGTCTGTCGTTCTGTCTGTCTGTTGTTATATCTGTCCATCATTCTGTCTGTAGTTATGTCTATTTATCATGCTATAAATCCATCTATCGTTATTTAACTGTCTTTCTGTCTGTCTTTATATCTATCTATCATTCTGTCTGTTGTTATGTCTATTTATCATGTTATATGTTATTCTATCGTTATCTAACTCTGACGTTCTGTCTGTCGTTATATCTATCATTCTGTCACTATGTCAGCCTTTATGTCTATTTATTATGCTACATATTGTTTTATTGTTATCTGTCTGTTATTCTGTCTGTCTTCCGACATCATTCTGTCTGTTGCTATGTCTATCATTTTGTCTATTTATCATGCTATATATCGTTCTATCGCTATTTAATTGTCTGTCATTCTGTCTGTCTGACGTTATATCAATCCATGAATCTGTCTGTGGCTATGTCTGTCGTTTTGTCTATTTATTGTGTTATTCTATCGTTATCTAAGTGTCTGTGGTTCTGTCTGTCTGCCATTATATCTATCTATCTATCTATCTATCTATCTATCTATCTATCTATCTATCTATCTATCTATCTATCTATCTATCATTATGTCTATTTATAATGCTATATATCATTCTATCGTTATCTACACTGAATGTCTGTCATTCTGTCTGCTGTTATATCTGTCTGTCGATATATCTCTGTCATTCTAGCTATTTATATATTTATATATTGTTCTATCTTTACCTAACAGTCTTTCATTCTGTTTGGCTGCCATTATATCTATTGTTATACTGGTCTGTCATTATATCTATTTATTGTGCTATATATATTGTTCTATATTTATCTATCTGTCATATATAAATATTATTTCTGTCATTTTATCTGTCGTTCTTTCTATTGTTATATCTGTCTGTCGTTCTGTCTGCAATTATATATGTTGTTACATCTATACCATTCTGTCTGTCATTATCCATTTATCATTCTATATAGTGTTCCATTGTTACTGGTGTGTTGTTTTGTCTGTCTGTTGTTATATTCATCATTATATCTATTATCTATCATTATGTCTGTTGTCTGTCATTCTGTCTGTCATTATCTATCATTAAAATAGTCCATGTAACATCGGTGGTTAAACTGCAATTTTATGAAACTACGAGAATACTTTTTGTGTGCAAAGAAAACAAATAACGACTTTATTCAACAATAATTTCTTCGACGTGCATTCACATGAGTACCACAACGCATCCGTGTGGTGCTACTGATGCTAGAGCCACCGCTCTGATGTAGAACCTGGATGCATTGAATCACTGATGTCACATGCACTATTTTAACAATGTCATTACTACCTTTTTGGGCCTTGAACGTGTCAGTTGCATTGCTGTCTATGCAGGGTCAGACAGCTATGCAAGATTTAATTAAAAATCTTAATTTGTGTTTCAAAGATGAACGAAGGTCTTATGGGTTTGGAATGACGTGAGTAATTAATGACAGAATTTTCATTTTTGGGTCAACTATCCCCTTTAGCAGAAAATTTAAATATTCTACAGTCACTCAACTACTTCTCTTGAATGAATAACTGTTGTCATAGTTTTATGAACACAATAACCATTTGATACTTAGAAGTAGAGTCATTTTACCACGGTATAGGATGTTCTTATGCATTACATGACAATCGTATATATGCGCTATCAAAAAAAAAAAAATTGTATTGATATTTTTTGTCTCAGAATCTATCATGTCTGATGCTCACGTACGTTTATAACGGCGTCTCGTTATGAACGCACACAGAGACACAGAAGCTTCCCGTCCCAGTGCGCCATGGGAAATCTCAGCCCCCAGCGGATCGAATTCCACCTCCTTTTCCTCGCTTTCTTTCTTTCTTTAGTTCAATCTCTACTTCTCCCTGCTATCTGATCCTCCCTTTGTTACTACTGCTGCGAGCAACTGAAATTTCACACGCTTGTCAAATCACACTTATGCACTTCACACACACACGAACGCTTCATATAATGTCTTGAATAGACATGACTAAATACATTTCTGCACTCAAGTTCTCTGATGTTTTATACGCGCACAAATTAGCCATCGAAATCAGGACATCGCTTAGTCTAACTCAAAATAAACCAACTACAAATCCTAAACCTAAAAAAGAAATCTTTTTAAATATTATTCATCGTTTAATCGTTTTTCCAAATGAAGACATCTTCGAATGTCTCCAAAGGGAGTTTTACTCAGATTTACTTTACTTCTGATCCTCAAACTATGACTAAATCCACATACGTCAAAAGGCTGATAGCATGTGATGTATTACAGTTCCAGACTGTCTTGATTAAACAGCAATAACATTTTGAAATCATACATCATTAAAGGAAAACTCTACGTTTATGAAGCCTTTTGACATTCAGTAACTCAAGACACACACACATACATACATACACAATCTGGACAGTTTCCATATGTGTGATCGCAAATAGCTCAAGCACACACTCGAACACACACACACATGCAGTGAGGAAATCTGGTAAGTTCATTACATATAATGGAAAGGCTGCTGCGGTAGTAAGTTGTAGAAAGAGTATCAATTACATTGAAAAACAAATGACACACATATGCACGCTCGAGGTCTATCTATGTCACGTCTGCTCTGAACACCCAAATAACCTGAGGCTCAAGTAAAATATCTCAATCATTTAGCTTATTATAGTCAACAGTCTGCAATAGCCATTAAACCGAGTGTGTGTGTGTGTGTTAACAGAAAGGCAGTCCAGCTGGTATTGAACTTTTCACGTATAAATCTAACACTAGGTAAGAAAGAAGAGAAACAGATGAGAAAGGAGAGAGGTCACAGAGACGATATTGTTGGCTACTTTTGGTCAGCTTTTGAAAATCCGATCCCAAATGCGATGTATGAGTTAAGTAAGTATTTTCCCATTTGCTTTCACCATTGGGATTTCAGAAAGGCCATGCAATACACCAACCAGCTCCGTGGTGAATTGTAACATTATAAACTTTGGTTTAATGAAAAAAGTGGAATTCTTACAAAAACATTAAGGTAAAATTAATTAGGTTCATCAGTGAATTAACTATGCATCCCATGATGCACAGCAAATGATATTTTAAGTTTATGACTAAATAATTAAAAAGTTGACATATAGCCATTAAGTATATAAACAATATATTTTAAGTTTATTGCTAAATATTTTTTTTAAAAGTTGACATATAGCCATTGAATAAGCATGTAATATATTTTGAGTTTATTGTTAAATTTTTTTTGTAAAAAATTGACATATAGCCATTAATTAAGTGTATAAACAATATAAACAATGTATTTTGAGTTTATTGCTAAATAGTTTTTAAAAAGTTAAGCATATAAACATTATACTTTGAGTTAATTTCTAAATATTTTTAAAAGGTTAACATATACCCATTAAATAAGCATATAAACCATATATTTTGAGTTTATTGCGAATTTATTAACAATATTTAACATATAGCCATTGATTAAGTATATAAACAATATATTTTGAGTTTATTACTAAATATTTTTAAAAATTTGACATATAGCCACTGATTAAGTATATAAACAATATATTTTGAGTTTATTACTAAATATTTTTTAAACAATGACATAGTCATTAAGTATATAAACAATATATTTTAAGTTTATTACTAAATATTGTTTTTTAAAAGTTGACATATAGCCATTGAATAAGCATGTAAACAATATATTTTGAATTTATTGTTATTTTTTTTGTAAAAAACTGACATTAAGTGTATAAACAATATATTTTGGGTTTATTGCTAAATATTTTTAACAAGTTGACATATAGCCTTTAAATAAGCATATAAACAATATATTTTGAGTTTATTACTAAATATTGTGTTTAAAAAGCTGACATATAGCCATTGAATAAGCATGTAAAAAATATATTTTAAGTTTATTGTTATTTTTTTTGTAAAAAAAACTGACATATAGCCATTAATTAAGTGTATAAACAATATATTTTGAGTTTATTGCTAAATATTTTTAACAAGTTGACATATAGCCTTTAAATAAGCATATAAATAATATATTTTGAGTTTACTGCAAAATTTTTTAAGAAGATTTAACATATAGCCGTTAAGTATATAAACAATATATTTTAAGTTTATTACTAAATATTGTGTTTAAAAAGCTGACAAATAGCCATTGATTAAGCATATAAACATTATATTTTGAGTTAATTTCTAAATATTTTTTTAAAAAGTTGACATATAGCCATTAAATAAGCATATAAACAATATATTTTGAGTTTATTGTGATTTTTTTTAACAATATTTAACATATAGCCATTGAATAAGCATGTAAACAATATATTTTGAGATTATTGTTAATTTTATTTGTAAAAAAATTAACGTATGGCCATTAATTAAGTGTATAAACAGTATATGTTGAGTTTATTGCTAAATAATTTTTAAAAAGTTGACTTATAGCCATTTATTAAGAATATAAACATTATATTTTGAGTTTATTGCGGAATTTTTAAACAATATTTAACATATAGCCATTGATTAAGTATAGAAACAATATATTTTGAGTTCAATTGCTATACTGAGTTCACGCTAAAATACAAATTTACATTCATGCTTTTGGAAATATGGCAGATGCCTAGACGTATTCAAAACATCATAATACTGCATAAATGTCGTTCCAGTTTAAAAACATCTTCACACAAAGAATTCCACACGGAGTGCAACATGTTTCTATATACTGCAGCCGTGCATAACAAATCTTAGCATGAAAATGATTATCAATACATAAATCAAAGTCATTTTTCCTGTATGTTGGCAGAGACAAATCACAAAATCATACAAGGGTGCCGCATCAGAACACTGCTCATTTGCATAAACTTAAACTTTGTCACATTATTAAACACGCCCTCGTTAGACACATCGCTCATGTCATTGAAAATGAATGGTTTGCTCTGCGCTGCAAAACGGTGTACATATATGAACGCCCCATGAGACCGAGAAACTGTTTTACGTTACTCCTTTCCATGGTTTTCTACTTTTTGTTATATATCTGTCTCCACAAGAACTCATTCAGTCTCGCTCTCTTTGTCTGCAGGTTAAAGGGTTATCAGCGAAGGGAGTGCACTCAAAAGTGAGCAACGTTTCAAAAGACATCTCTAAATGTCACACACACCCCCCCACACACATTGTCTGTGGACAGGAGGACTGTTAAATCACTTACTATAAGCAGGTCGCCTATGTAACTCAACCCTCAACAGAACACACCCTGTTAACCTCCACACACACAGAGACAGACAGTCTATACATAGACCAGACATTACAATACATTTACACACACCAGCAGGCAGACCGTTATTGAGATGGTTGGTAAGACACTGATTGACTCGTCTCACATTTTCTCTCAAGAGGAAAAAATAATTAAATACATTATGCACAGCCACACTAGATTCATTTTGTCTTCGGCTACGGGGCTACTTACAATAATTTCTTTCTTGAGAAGTGTGGAGGCCGAGTTCAAGTTCTTCCATTTAATCAGAAAAGTCAATAACTGTATTTTCTCCTCTTGCTGATTGTAATTACTTTTGGGCATTTCTGTTTTAGGCTTTTTATGCCGGCGGTCAGTAGATCGGTGGATAATGATTGGTCAGTAGACCGATTTACAAAGGAATCGATAATTTGAGTCAAAACTTTTAAACGAATCTCATAAAAGTAGCTCAAAAATCAGAATAAACAATTACTGGATGAATCTGATTGTTGCCATTGATCTGATTGTTGCTTTTAAGTTAAATCTCACAAGTATTCTAAAAACGATTAAATAACTAATTAACATGATTATCAAAACACATTTTAGAAAAAAACAAAGAATTGAAATGAGTCAGACTTCCTGACACTATTGAATACTGACTCACTCACAGGGTTTAGGAACTCTGAAGACATCATCTTTTCATTTTCTGTTTAACATGTTTATTGAAACTGTTTAAAAAGAAATGATTTGTTGAAATGAGTCAGAGTTAAGTAGATACATGACAGATGATTCGCCGTTAGAATCATTTACAAACTAATCATTGTTTTGAGTCAAAACTTTTGAATAAATTAACTCCCAACACTAATAGTCAACAAATCCATAGCTACTGATTATCCAAAGTTCAGATTTATGGCAGATGTTTGGTGGTTGAACAATTTACTAGCGAATCATCATTTTAAGTCCAGACTTCTAAATGATTAAGTTGAAACAGTTTGCAAAACAAACTGAATGATTCTTGGATGAAAATGAATCAGGTTCATTGAAATAAACGGAGTAAAACAAACTGATTCGTTGAAATGAGCTAGACTTCAACACTATTGAGAAATAGTCAACAGATCTGTAGCTACTGATTGACCAAAGTTTAGTAGATTGGCCAGTTGAACGATTTACAAGCGAATCACTGTTTTGAGTCAAATCTTTTTAATGAATTAGTTAAAGCAGTTCCCAAATCAGATTTCAAAGTTAAAAACTTACAAGACTTAACACTAACATGATGTAAATAGCCAATTATTAGTTTATAATAATTACTCCCCAGAGCTCAGTAGATTCATGGCAGATGATTGGCTAGATGAACAATTTACAAGCGAATCATTGTTAGAACTCCAAACTTCTAAATGATTCAGTTGAAGCAGTTCACATATCAAACTGAATGATTCTTTGACGAAATTGAAAAAAAAGGTTCACTACAACAAACTAAGCAAAAGGAACTGATTCCTTGAAATGAGTCACACTCTAACATTACTGACAAATAGTCAACAAATCTGTAGCGAATGATTGGACAGAGTTCAGCAGATATGCAGCTGCACTCCTACTTTTAAGATGGCAGTACTATAAACAAAAAGCATAGAAACCGCAATTTTGGTTAAAATGTATGGTTGTGAAGACGTATTTGCACAGCAGAAGAATTAATTGGGGAAAAAATGTAGATCAAGAATCGTTTTGGAATCAGATCGTGACTCCCAGAATCGTAATCGGGTCGGATCGTAAAGTGCCTGAAGATTCCCACCCTTATTTACAATGAACCAATTTATCGAAGTAACTCAGATTTCCTAACACTATTAAAACAGCCAAAATCTCTGTAGACTAATGACTGGCCAGAGTTCAGTAGATTTGTGAAAGACGATTGCCGGTTGAACAATTTACAGTACAAGCGAATCATCGTTTTGAATCTAAGCTTTTAAACGATTCAGTTGAAGCAGTCTACAAATCAAACCGATTCAGACTGAACGACTCTTTCTGATTGCGAGTTGCTCACAGGATTTCTAAACACTAAAATTGCACAAAACACCCATTTATCTATTTATTTGACATTTAGACATTATAATACAAGTCTGATTTCCCAACACTACTGTACAAATCTGCAGCTAACGATTGGCCAGTGTTCGGCAGATGATTGGCCAATCAGCAGACGGGAATAAGAGCTTGGTAGATTCGCAGATGATTGGTTAACTTGAGCCGTAGCAAGTTGATGACAACATAATACTGTTTAAATTAGCCTACCCTTTCCTGTCTTTCTCTTTCAGGAGGTTTTAATGGACCGGTTCGGGTCAGGCTGCACAAGTTCAACTAGTAAATTTGCACACAATGTTCAGGAAACCTCGACAGACTGCCTGAATTTCTTCATCCTTTATATCAGGATGAGGTTTTTATATAAGCCAAGTGCGGTTTTGAACCCACATATTTGGATACGTCGGGGTGCTGACAGCTCCAGGCTCTGTATTTCACTAGCGTAGAGTAAAAACGACTAAAATAAAATGGAGTTTAAGCAAGTAGAACGATGCCGTGGATGTCCTTTTCTGGCAAATACTCCAAGGTAGCTTAGATTTGTTACGTATTTCTGGGTTTGAGCAGCAAGCGTGTGATTTCTCCCGATGTTTGTACAGAGGTTCTTCTAAAGGCCCGGAGAAATTTATCAACACACTTAAGTCGACGCTGGCGCTCCAGTTCTCGCACTCTGCGACTTCCAAGGACAAACTCCAATCAGAGACAAAACCAGGCTATTTTACAAAAGCACGTCTGAAGGACAAAGGCTATTTCCCACCTGCGAAACGGAGGCACACGCACGTTCGCTGTGTAGAAAGAGAACTCAATACAGGTCAGTTTAAGGTCTAGTCTAGCCGTCTACTTTATCTAAGAGATTAAATTCACTCTCTTCCATACAAAAACACTCACTTATCCTCCATTTCTGCAAAAGCACACACACCTGTGAGTTATGAATTCCCCAGCATCTTTTAAAGCTCTATTAAATACAGTTTAGATTCATCACAGTCTGATACTCGCACAGAATAACCCTTTTATATTCATATAGCAGAGTAATGAGGTGCGGATACATATATTATCTGAATCATTCAAGTTCAGGGAGCAGGAAAAAAAAAAACTGGTCTAATATGATTCATTAACATGAAATTAGACAACAAGATAAGGCCATTCAGTTCATCTAGGAAGAACTTCCTCCGGGGGTTTGTTTCTAGAAGCCAATTACGTTTATTAATGAATAAATAAAAGTGAACCTATTTGCGTCAAACCTCTGAATCTTTCAATGATTGTAGAACTGATGAGCGCTATAAAAGCTACGAACCACAGGCTATGTTTCCTCAAGACGTAAAATCGATTCTGACTGCATTCAATTTACGAGGTAGAAGAAAGTAATTGTAATGGTTTAATAATCTCAGATTCTGTGCGAGTGAATCTCACAAAACAAGTCAACGACTAAATCAAATGAAAGAATTAAGAAAATTAAGCTTGTTTCATGACCAGCATATTTATGCATATGTTTCTGCATATTTATACATAGACAAATACAAGTTTTATATTTGTGACATTTACTGATTTGTGGGTAAATTAACCTTACAAATGTTGCAGCCAAACCTACATAACAAAATGCAAAGTAAACTCTATCAGACAACGCTCCAATACTTAATGTTAAAGAAGCTGAACCTTCAACTAAATCAACATAAATAAAAACTAAAACACAAAGATTAAGGATGCACTTGGATGCGTTAAAATCAGGACACTGCAGAAACTGAAAGGTAACACAAAGTCCAATTCAGCCACGTCACACCAACATTGATCCAAGAACACTTGGACAAGTGTCTCAAGGCTCGGGACAGGCCATGACCAGGGATTTTCTTTTAAACCAAGTGGGTGGTGTGACATCCACACAAAAAGCGCATCAGATCAGATTAAGGAAGGGTACCAACAGAGATCCGTTTGTGGCCTGGCCCGTCGAGCCGCTTCGCATTGAATGATAACTTCAGTAGGACGAACTGAAAGGGTTTTTTCTGTATTTTACACACTCTGGGTTTCAAAACCCGGCACAAATTGGAATACCGCAACTGTTTTCTGATGGAACTCCTGGAGATTTTCCAAAAGTGAAATCTCAGACTGGATCCGGTTTGGCTCTGTTCATTTGGACGGAGTCCTAAAAGACGAGCCTGCGGGTGGTAAACAAACCGATGCTGCCACAAACACATTGATCGAGACGGACATCGCACAGCACACAAGCATTACTTTACAGAAAATTAGGACCGTTAGGAATATTTAGCACCCTACTCTCTTAAATTAAAAAGAAAAAGCGTTTACTCAAAAATTATATTTCTGTCATCAGTATTTTAATTTTTTATTCACACTATGGAAGTTAATGACTACCATCAACTGTTTGGTTACTAACATTCTTCAAAAAAAAAAAAAAAAAAAAAAAAAATCACCTTTTGTGCTCAATGGAAGAAAGAAGCTCACACAGGTTTGGAACAAGTAAATAATGACAGAAAATGTTCGTTTTTGGGTGAACTATTCCTTTAAAAATATCCTTGTGTGACCTTTCATTTGGGGGCTTTTCTTAGCAAACGTTAAAAGTAGTTAACTGAATTAATTAATCAGCATATCATATCATTAATTTGATTGCTAACAACATGTTTTGATTACTTACTACTTAATTTATCCGCTGTAATTGCAGGTTGAGCTATGAAGTTGTCCATAGTTGTAAGTTAAACCAAAGGTTTCGACTAATTTTTTACAAGGTGGAACTTTTGATTATGAACTACCATGTTATTTTCTTTGGGAAAAGGTTGTAACATGAGCTTTAATGTTTTGTTATGGAATATGTATTTTTATCTGTAATATGTCCCAAAGGCATTTCCTGTCAGATTTTTTTTTTTAATGATTCAGAATGCATGTAAAATTGCTTTTTAAAATATGTTTGCCAGCGGATGTTTCCAAAATGAAGTGCCCGTTTCCGCCAGTGAATAAAAAAATAACAACAGGTAAGTGCGATTTTATCTAAAAATTCTGACTTCCTTTCTCACAGTTTATACTGTATCTCGCAATTGTGACTTTTTTCTTAAAACTTCCACTTTTAAGGAGAAGAAAAGAGTGATATGTTCTCAAAGTTGTGAGAACAGTTTTTTTCCCCCTCAAAAGTGGAAATTTTAAGAAAAAAGTCAAAACTTTAAGAAAAAAGTCAAAAAATCACATTTGCGAGAAAATACAGAATTGCTAATTTTTTGACTTTATAACTCGCAATTGTGAGTTTACATCTTGCAATTCTGACTTTGATATAAACTTGCAATTGCGAATTCTAAATAATAAGAATACGTTATAGTCATAATTGCAAGACAAACTCGCAATTCTGAGAAATAATTGTGCAATTCTAAGAAATAAAGTCACGATTCTGAGAAATAAAGTCAGAATTGTGAGATATAAACTCGCAATTCTGAGAACATAGTCTTTTTCCCCCTCAAAAGTGGAAGTTCTATTTTTCAGAATCCAATCAATATTTTATTTACATTTATTTTATTTGTATTTAATATTACTTGAATCCATAATGGACAAACTAAAATTTCATTTTTTTCTCATTCAACAAGCCATCTCCCTTCAATATATGAAACAGTAGAGAAGATGATTGAATTTTTGGTTTCATGCCGACTTTAATTTTTTGACTGACAAAATCTTTTTTTTTCTCATTTAAGAAGCAGTTTAACTTGGATATGCGCCACAATATAAAATAAAAGACTTCATATTGATTTTAAGTACAAAAAGTGTACCATCCTAACTGTACAAGTCTTTTTTCATTAAAATTTCACTCTTCTCATTTTTAAAACCCTAATTTTCAATCACCTGTCACACAGAAATCACTTTTCACAACCCAATCAATATTTTATGTAAATGTATTAATCATTTTATATTTACTTGAATATTTTTTCCTCATTAAACATCATGTTTCGATCTGAAATACACCACATGACAGACGCCAAATGGCTTTTTCATCTTGCTTGACTAAACAAGAATATTTATTTCACTCATATAGTCCAATAAAAGCTAAGCTCCCTGGCAGTAAAAACCCATTGAAAAACAGCTGTTGAGTGTATATATCAAAGGCTTTAAAAATACAACTGTTTCTTTAAATAACGCACACAGTGGAAGTGTAAAAAGCGTTGGTTTAAAGAACATTAGAAGTGTGACGGTTGAGTTCCTGTCCGCGAGGGCAGAGCGCCAGAACAGAGGAGAACAGTAGAAGACTGTGTGAGAACCGACAAAGAGCTGAACGAGGGGACGGACGGTGCCGTAAAATAAACGAGAGCAGCAGACCCGACCATTATCGCTCTTTACACACATACACACGCAGCAGCTGCGCCGACTCAATGTCAAACTCTTCAACATGTGTGCAAACACATACGCGGGGTCAGTCTGTACAGATTGTGTTACTCTCTGTGTAATATTTGTGAGTGCTAGGGAACAAAAAGTGTGTGGAAAAGAATCAGAAAGACAGCGAGAGAGGGAGACTGTTGCTCTGTTAGCTTCTGAGTGATGAATCTTTTATTTATGGAGTCGTGGAACCGTTGACACCTTGCAGGCAAATGAAAAGAAGCCACACCATAAGGAACTGGAATGGTGTGTGAGAGTAGTGTGAGGAGGGAAAAATGAAGGATGAGGGGGTGGAGAAGAAAAATGATCAGGTTTGATATAGTGAGAGATGAGAAAGACAAAGAAAAAGAGAGGTATCGGAACTCCCTCTGGAGAAAAAGAAGACATTATATACACTGCTGTGTGTGTGTGTGTGTGTTGTGGTCGGGCTTGCGGCCGGCAGCATTCCAGCCTGAAGCGGCTCTGAGTTCTGTGTTATTACTGATGTAAATTTAGAAACATAATTATGAGCTTTATTCAAAGAACACAAGCACTGAGACCTGAGACGGTCGGTCCTGCTTGTCCACGTTTGTGTTGCTAGATTTTACTAGATTCAACGAGAATTTTACATTTTCTGATGACATGCAAATGTACTGCTTTGAATCACTAAAAATAACCTGGCCATAAAACTAATTTATTTGGGATTCAAACTGTACTTGTTGCACTGCATGCATTTGATTCACTAAAAATAACATGTTGATAAAACAAATTCATTCGGTATTCAAACTACTCTAGTTGTGCTGTATGTGTTTGATTCACTTTAAAGAACCTCTTCATAAAACTGATTTGCTCGGGATTCAAACTACAGTGTTTGTTTTGTGTGTTTGAGTCATGCATCGATTCAAAAAAGCAATTTGTTCGGGATTCAAACTATACTTGTTGTGTTGTATGCGTTTGATTCACTAAACTTGTTCATAGAACTGATTTGTTCAGGATTCAAATTACATTTGTTGTGCTGTATGCATTTGATTCACTAAAAATAACTGATTTGTTCAGGATTCAAACTACACTGGGTGTGCTGTATGTGTTTGATTCACTAAAAGTAACCCATTCATAAAAATGATTCATTTGGGATTCAAACTGGTTGCACTGTGCATTTGAGACAATACAAATTTTAAAAACTCAGTCGTTCAGGACTGAAACTACACTCGTTGTGCTGTATGTGTTTGTTTCCCAAAAAAAGACCTGTTCATAAAAATGATTCGCTAGGGATTCAAACTGCACTGGTTGCACTCTGCATCTGAGTCAATAAAAAGAACCTGTTCATAAAAGTGATTCATTCAGGATTCGAACTACACTGGTTGCACTGTGCGTTTGATTCACTAAACAGAACTGATTAAAAAAGTCATCCGTTTGGGGTTCAAACTACACTTGTTGCGCTGTATGTGTTTGATTCACTAAAAACAACCTGTTCGTAAAACTGATTCGTTAGGGATTCAAAATAAACTGGTTGCACTGTGCGTTTGAGTCACTAAACAGAACTGATTCAAAAAGTCATTCTTTTGGGATTCAAATTGCAATTGTGTTGTACGTGTTTGATTCACTAAACATGACCTGTTCATAAAACTGATTTGTTAGGGATTCAAACTGTACTGGTTGCACTGTGCGTTTGAGTCACTAAATGGAACCTGTTCATAAAACTGATTCGTTAGGGATTCAAACTGCACTGGTTTCACTGTGCATTGGAGTCACTAAAAAGAGCTAGTTCAAAAAAAGTCATCCATTCAGGATTCAAACTACACTTGTGCTGTTTGTGTTTGATTCACTAAAAAAAACTGGTTCAAAAAGTCATTTGTTTGGGATTAAAACTAAAATTGTTATGCTGTATGTGTTTGATTCACTAAAAATAACATGTTTATAAAACTGATTCATTTGGGATTTTAACTAAACTGGTTGCAGTGTGCGTTTGAGTCACCAAAAAGAACATGCTGATAAAACTAAAAAAAAATTAGCGCAGTATTCAGACTACACTGGTTGTGCTGTATGTCTTTGATTCACTAAAAAGAACCAGTTCATAAAACTAATTCGTTCAAGATTCAAACTACACTGACTGCACTGTGCATCTGAGTCACTAAAAAGAACAGGTTCAAAAAAGTCATTTGTTCGGGATTCAAATTACACTTGTTGCTCTGTATATGTTTGATTCACTAAAAATAACTGGTTCAAAAAACTGATTCATTCAGCATTCAAACTACACTGGTTGTGCTGTATGTTTTTGATTCACTAAAAATAACCTGTTCACAAAACTGATTCATTACACTGAACTACAGTGGTCGTGCTATATGCGTTTCATTCACTAAAATCAACTGGTTTATATAAGTCATTTGTTTAAGATTTTAACTGTACAAGTTGGGCTGTATGTGTTTGATTCACTAAAAATAACTGCTTCACAAAACTTCTTCATTTGTTGTTTATTCAGTAAAAAGAACTGGTTCATAAGAGTCATTCATTTGGGAGTCAAACTATCACACATGAATGACTGAAGTCTTTAAATCAAATTATGTTCTTGCCTAATACTATAGTATTACTATGGTAAATGTCTTATAACATGGTTTGGTACAGTTTGGTACTTCTTTGTTAGTCTTCTCCTACACTGCGACTGCCACATTTCTGAAAATGTCAAAGGAACGTCCTAACGAGTACAGGTGCGCATTTGTGTGTGTGCAGTGGCAGACTGTCTCATGTAGTCTGATGTGAGAATGTCGAATGTCAGGCGAACACAGAAAACCAATCCAATCTACAAAAGAGCTCACACACACAGACACACACCTGACAGGTCAAGTGCTCTCTAACCTAATTAGCAATAAATCTTTAGTGGCGACAGTCTGAAATGGCAGAGGCATCTTAAATCACGACACATACTTATCTCAGTCATCCTGACACTCAAACACACACACAAACACACACACACACACACTCCAGGCACTGAGCTGTTATCAGCCGCCGACTCATAGTCCCCATGCAGGAAATATGAGCTTCACAGCACAATAACAATGATTATTAAACATTTAATAACGCCTCATAACTCTCTCTCCACTGTCTGTTTTTCCTCTCTCTCTCCCGCAGATGGTGTTGTTTTAAATATGCAATAAAAATATGACAATATAAATAATAAAGCACTAGCTTCACAAAGCAAAATTGCAGATAATCAGCAAAGTCTGGTCTATTCTGGGATATTCTCTCAGATCTTTCAAAGACTTGGAGCTGTGAACCTCCCCGTTAAACAAAACAAAACAAAACAAAACAAAACAAAACAAAACAAAACAAAACAAAATAAAATAAAATAAAATAAAACAAAACCTAAGTGTGATATTTTGGGAATAATTTTAGGAAATAATACCAATGACTTATTTATAGTTGTCTCTGCATATTATATGCATAGGTCAGACAGCGGCACAAAACACACACACACAGACTCATGCATGCTCACACACTCTCCAGCGGCTCAGACTCCAGTGACCAGTCATGTTAAGCATCTGGCTGTCAATAGCAACTGCATCTCAATGACCCCGAGACCATTCAAATGCTAATATGTGCACACACGCACACACAATCCCTATTGCTTTTTACCACAAACACAACAACACACTCTTCGGCCATCTTCAGTTACTCTCAATCACATGCACACAATCACAGTACAAACACACATATCTACATAAATACAGCCCAAAAGCGACGCTCAATCCCACAGGAGCTCTCCACACAGATTGCATACGCTCTCCAACCCAAAAACACACCGTCAGAAGGCCTGATCTGCACTGATAAGTTGTTTTGTGACTCAGGGGAGATAAAGATGAACAGACAGAGGAAGAGAAAGCGCATTAACCCAGAGTAATTCACTTCTCTGCAGCCCACAAACACACATCCCCCATGCTAATAGCGCTTATGATGCTAAGTGATGATGCTAATATTAGATAGCAAAGTAAATGTGTTTGACACCACATCACAGCATGTAATTCTCACTGTCTGAAATCCTCGAAATCAACCAGATATGGGGCTTACAAAAACTTTTCATGTGGCAAGCAGGAAATTTGCAAGACATGAAAGCTAACCAGATGCGTTTTAGCGTCACCTTTCCCCTAGCTACATTTGCAGACTTTTAACAACATGTTCAAGGAAACCAACAAAAACATTTTGCTTGCAAATATGTAAACAGCATTGCTTTTACATCTGAATAAACACACTGAAAGGACGCTGTTAGCATTGACCTACGCTGTCAAATGTTAACAGAGGAACGTAACCTTGCCCAACTTTGTATTCAAAAGCGGTTTTAAATACATTTCAGCAAATAGGAGTGGTTATTTATAATCGAAAGGCAGTTATGTACAATTATGAAACCCTACCCTGATAGCACATGTACATCACAGAGACGTCTATTTGACGTCTGCATTTACATCTGGAAGATGTATTTTTAGCGTGTCTGCTCATCTGCAATACGTCTATAGGACGTTTTCTTTAGATGTCAAATAGATGTCTATTAGATGTCTTTAAGATGTTGATTTAGAATATATGTAAAACTGACATCTTGCAGACGTCTGTCAGATGTTTGTACACAGCAGACGCTTTCCAGATCTTTAAGAGACATCTGGCAGATATTGGGAGATTGGGTATGTACAGCCCTGCTAGATAGCACACATATGTCTGCAAGATGTCTGTTAAAGTTCACTTGATCTGGAAAGCATCTGCTGTGTACAAACATCTGACAGACATCTGTAAGATGTCAGTTTTACATACATTTTAAATCATAAACATCTTAAAGACATCTAACAGACTATCTATTTGACATCTGATAGGAAACGTCCTATAGACGTATTGCAGATGAGCGAACACTAAAAAAAATATGTCTTCCAGATGTAAATGCAGACGTCAAATAGACGTCTCCGTGATGTATGTGAGCAATCAGGGTTTATACATTGCTGAGATGCATTTAGCTACCCCTGATATCAGGCACAATTCGGAGACTATTTTATGTCTGCATTTACATATGCAAGATGTATTTTTTTAGATTGTTTACTGATCTGCAATACGTCTATAGGACATTTCCTATCAGATGTCAAACAGACGTCTATTAGATGTCTTTAAGATGTTTATGATTTAGAATGTATGTAAAACTCACATCTTACAGACGTCTGTCAGATGTTTGCACACAGCACATGCTTTCCAGATCAAGCAATCTTTAAAAGACATCTTGCAGATATTGGGAGATTGGTTATGTACAGCCTTCCCTGATAGCACACATATGTCTACAAGATGTCTGTTAAAGATCACCTGATCTGGAAAGTACCTGCTGTGTACAAACATTTGACAAGCGTCTGTAAGATGTCAGTTTTACATACATTTTAAATCATAAACATCTGATAGGAAACATCCTATAGACGTATTGCAGATGAGAGAACGCTCTAAAAAATACATCTGCCAGATGTTTGTACACAATAGATGCTTTCCAGATCAAGTGATCTTTAACAGACATCTTGCAGACGTACATGTGCTATCTGCCCTGATAGCGCACACACATCTCAGAGACATCTATTTGACGTCTGCATTTACATCTGCAAGACGTATTTTTTAGTGTGTTTGCTCATCTGCAATACGACTATAGGACATTTCCTATCAGATGTCAAATAGATGTCTATTAGATGTCTTTAAGATGTTTATGATTTAGAATGTATGTAAAACTCACATCTTACAGATGTCTGTACACAGCAGATTCTTTCCAGATCATGTGATCTTTAACAGACATCTTGCAGAGATACGTGCGCTATCTGGGACAAAAGATGCTGTTGTAGATGTTAGTTAATATGTTAGATTCCTATGTTTTTATATACTATTATATAAGAGCCAAAATATTTATATACGCAAGTATTACAAAAGGTACAAGTGTCAATTAATGCTCAAGAAGGAAACAATACATTAAGAGCTCAGGGGTGAAAACTTTCGAATTTGAAGATCAAGGTTAACTGTACTTATTTTGTCTTCTGGGAAGAAATGTAAGTATGTTCTGTACCCTTTAAATAGCAGTACTAAATAACAAAATATTGTATTAAAACAAAATAAGAAAAATGTACACAAACATGCAAAGGTTTTCACCCCCAGCTCTTAATGCATTGTGTGTGCTTCTAAACCATTAGTAAACATTTGAACCTTTTATAATGCTAGAAAACCAAAAGATTTGCAGGACCTGGAGGATTTTTCTAATGGAAATTGATCAGGACAAACAAGAACTCATGAACAACCATTACGAAACAAAAAGAACATCTATGTAACAACACAGCGTTAGGAATCAAGCATATGTAAACATTTGAATTGGGCTGTTTGTTTATCAATTTAGTCATTATTTAGTCTTTTTGGACTATATGTGAACATCTTTTAAGTAAAATATCTTATTCACATCAGTAGTTAATAAAAAATAACACACTGTATGGTATGTATGTACATAGAATAAGTTGTTCTCTGCAATCCTCATCTCCTGTATAGTGTGAGGGAAAATTGCACTCTGCAGACAAACACTGATAGATATGAGGTGAAATTCAGGTCTACAGCATCACACTGGCCTATTGGGAGGTCTGTGGTAGCTGAATTTATGTAACTACCCATATGGTTGTGGTTCGATGCGGCAAACAGACGTCTGAATGTTTTCACCATACAACGAGCTCATCCGTTATTCTTTCTCACCCCTCAAGGCAGAGAGAAGAAATTCTGGGCCCTCTTGCCCAGTTCAGCTCATTAAAAATGGATCAATTGATTCCCAAGGCTGTCAAGTTACCCAATCATATGAAACGCCCGCTGGGGGTGGAGCAACCAGAGCATAAGATTTCAATATTAACGCATATAAAAAATGCATAATAATGTAGAACCCTATGTAAGAGCATAGTGAAAACCATAATATTACTCCACTGGAACTTTGAGGTTATGACGTAATTGTGGTTTCCATGGTAATTCTGCCTAGAGATTCTTGCATATTTAATTAAAAAAAAAGCTTTGGGGTGGTTCTTTTTGGTTTTAGCTGATTTGCATTTTTGTGAATAATGCATGATGGGAAATCAATGCTCTCTCTTTGATGCCAAGGAGGAAAACAGCACACACACGTACACACACGCAGGTTCATATCAGTGGATTGATCACACTGCATTATGCTCTTGGGATGCTGGTTTGTTTGGACAAGCAGCAGCTGCTTTTAAAACAGCTCTTCACCTTCATGGGGAAGCACATATGTTAGGAATCAATAGCAAAAAGCGTACTTATATGTACTATTTTGTAGTCTTTTAATGAGGCCCAAATATCAAAGTACAAGTACACTGCAAAAAATGATATGGTCAGTAAGGGATGGCAACTTATGCTTTTACATTGCTTTATATATTCGAAATAAGTACAAAATACATTTTTTGTTGATGTTGTTTAAGTTTTTTTATAAGTTATATGAAATCCAACTTGATTTTTTAAAGTCGGTTTGTACAACCAAGTACAACTAAGTTGATATTACTTAACTTCAGGTTTAAAAATAAAATAAAATAAAACAAAACAAAAGATGAACAATAAAAAAGGAAACAAAATATAAAAAATAAAACTACAAAATACAACAATAAAATTAAATAAATATAAAACAAAAATAAATAAGAAAAAAAATTAAAAAAGCATTACTCTCAGTGTTTAAGTTGAAACATCAGATTTTTTTTCCCAGTCTAACAGTTAAATTATCAAACAAAAACCAGGGTAGTTGACATAATGTGAAGATTTTAGGTTAAAAATAAAAATTATATATTAGGGGCCGATAATCCGTGCCGATATTGAGCATTTTTGCAGTTATCGGTATCTGTATTTTTTAAAATCAATTTGCCAATAAAATAATTTAAAAGCATTTAAAGAGTTTTTGTCAGAGGTCTTGACATTCTTAATTTTGACCATTTTTATTTTTACAACAGAGATATATTGGTTCAAATTATCAGTTATCGGTCTACTTGATCTGTAATAATCGGTATCGGCCCTGAAAAACGCATATCAGTCAACCCCTACATATAAACACATAGACACAGATACATAGAAATATACACATATTTTTTGTAAATCCAGTTTTACCAAGTGTTTGCCTTTTTAAAAATAATAAAACAAAATAAAAAAATATCAAAATGCAGTTTAAAATTGTCAACTTAATATTTTTTTTCATCAACCACCCATCTACAATACAGACGCTTACAACAAAAATAAGATTCTAAAAACTAAATTAAATTAAAAATATTGTATCAGTTATTGGACACCTGCTGAGAAGCCCCACCCTTTTAAGAGCTCAGCCAATCAACATAAAGAAAATCCAGGGCAAAAAAATACATTGACTGAAAGCCCAATTTCCAATAATGCTTATAATAAGATCATTTTCCCAAGCAATTATCACTTAACATGCTTTCAGAGATTATTATCAGAGCCTATTTTCCAATTAACACCAGAGTTTTCTCCATTAAAATGAATGGTACAGTCATCTGCCACAGACTCCCACTGAAGTATGACATCAGTGAAGCTCTATAGGCTATGCATCTGCCAACACCTATGGACATATTCATGCAGACTGAGGCATATTGCGTTAACAGAGCAATGTGACGATGCTGTGATATTTCACACTTTCATTCGCTAAAATATGGAAATGCACGTAAGTAATATGATACATATAGATTACACCGAAATGGATGCACATAATCGGTGTTTATTAAAATGCAAAGCCGTGCTTCCTCTGCAGTCCTAAAATCTCCACTGCCTACAAGTCCACATGCTGAGAACAAGGGAACACACACACACAAAGCACATATAAATAGTCTCTGAAAGGCCCTTTCCACAATGCTGAATTGGCGTAACAGTAGCGCCAGGAATTCATTTTCCTGTTTCAACCTGAGCAAGTAATCAAACTCACTAGCACACACACACACTCGCATGTACACCCACACACAGCTGTTTCTGAGGTGGTAATTACATGGGCACATCTGGAGTGGAACTTAGCAGTTGCAGAAAACTGCCTGCAGATATGTGCCAGGTCCAGGTAGAGCTCTTAATGTGCGTGTGTTTCTGAGTGTGTACTTCAAGATGGTGTGATACTCCGGCGGTAGAGTCCTGGTCGTGTGCCCATCTGATATTAAACACGGAAAATTCATTTTAGACGAATGCAAATCTGCACCGAAAAACGGGATGAGAAATAAACATACTCGCATTTGCACAAACACATAACTGTTCATGAATCTCAAACCCATTCTTCTCCTGAAAAGTGGAATGAGTGCTGGTTTTCCTATCCTAATAGGGAGAGAGAAAAATAAACCAAATGATACTCTGACATATACCATGATACCTTATGATAACCATATTCACATACAGTATAATGCTGTTTATGCACTACTCCAAAGTACTTTAAAGAATAACTTAAGTGGTACTATGTGGTACATGCCCAAAAAAAACATGCCATTACCATTGTAAATTTACAGAAAACATAGTAAAAATCTATCTATATATGAAATTTTTGACATTGTGGGGGAAAAAAAATTAAAAATTAAAAATGGTATATGATGTTTATCTGAAAGTATAAAGGGTTAGGGGATAGAAAATATTGTTTGGTCAGTATAAAAGTCTATGGAAAGTCCCCACAATTCACAGAAACAAACGTGTGTGTGTTTAGTACATGATAATGTTTGGAAATGCTAAATAATAACCTTTCTGCTACTGTCAATAATTTTGATAGGCTAATTAATTAATCAAATGAATAACCACACAAATAACTGCTAGGAAAAAAAAAAAAAAATTTACTTACTGCAGACATGTGGAAACATGCTAAATAAATATAATATACATAATTTTTTTTTTATATATATTTTTTTTGGCATTTTTCTTACTAAAAATAATACAAATGTATTCTAAAATTCTAAAAGTTTATATATATATATATATATATATATATATATATATGAAAGTATAAAAGTTTGTATAATATATATAAACTAACTTTTGACTTTTAATAATAACTAATTGGCCACATAAATGAATAATTACTGGGAAAAAAATGGAATAAAATTCCCAAATTTGTAACTTCATACTACTGTAAAAGTAACAATAAATTTTATTTTGTATTTATAGTTATACTTTTATTTTGTGAGTATACATACACATTTTTTATTTTTGCAAAAACTGAGCATGTTTTTTGTTTTTTAAATCAAGTTTTTTTTAAATCACAAAAAATAATAATTCCTGAAAAATGAGGCTATATTGCCCCAAATTTGTAAACAGACAGTTAAATAAATAAAAAAAAAAATTATAATACGTGTATAATTTTTAGGCAAAAAACTAGCATGTTTTTTAATAAAATCAATCACATTAACCTCACAAATCAATAATTACTGAAGGAAACGAGGATAAATTGCCCCAAATTTGTAACTAAACATACTGTGAACATGTAAAAACATGCTTAGGTAAACAATAAATTATTGAAAAAATAAATAATTTTGTTTTGTATTTATACTTATCCTTTTTTAAAAAAAAAAATGTTTTACACATATATGCATACATGTCATACATGTAAAATATAAATGTGCAAAAATAAAAAATAAATTGTGTGTTTATGGATCAGGGGCATGATTAAAGGCATTACAGAGATAGTTCACGCAAAAACAAAAATTCTGTCATTAATTACTCTTTCCCTTATGTCGTTCCAAACCCGTTAGACAGTTCATCTTCGGAACACAAATTAAGATATTTTTGATGAAATCCGAAAGTAGGATGTGTAGTGTGTCGTGGTACTCTATCAAGAATGGTGGCGGAGACTGACACAGAACAGAAGAAATGGTTGAATAAAGTCATTATTTTTGTATTTTTGCACACAAAAAGTATTCACATAGCTTCAACATATTACTCAAAATATATTGAACAACTGATGTCACATGGACCATTTTAATGATGTCCTTACAACCTTTCTGGGCCTTGAACGTGTCAGTTGCGTTACCATCTATGCAGGTTCAGAAAGCTCTCAGATTTCATCTTTAATTTGTGTTCCGAAGACGAACGGACTTACTGGTTTGGAACGACATGAGGGTGACTAATTAATGACAGAATTTTCATTTTTGGGTGAACTGTTCCTTTAACTTTTCTACTTTTTCTCATAAATAAAGACTTGTACTAAATGAACATGTTAAATTCCCCTAGGTCTGTGTTCGGACTTGTTTGACGTGACTCTATCCCAGTATGTGTGTGCGTGGACGTTTAAGTTGGCACGGAGGGTTACCTGGCATTCAGCGCCAGCAGGCACATATGGGCCTATTTACACACGGAGGCTTACTCAACACCGCTGCCTCGAAAGACGAGAAGAGAACGCTAGAAAAAAAACGACAAAAGGCATTTCCCCAAACCATTATCCACTTTGAGCAGAGGAGTGCGCTGAGACGAGCGCTATGCTAATCTCTCTACTGCACACTCGGCAATACACACACAGATCCATCACACACGGAGAGCTGACATTCACACACACACATCTCACAACGAATACAAGCAAACACCTACACCGTCTATTCTGCAGGATACACGCTAGCCCACGCAAACATCCACTTAGCTTCGCAACATCTGTCCTATATGAACGCACACACAAACGTATACCCACAGGCCCACACGCAGCACAAAATTAGCATTTAGCTACACCTGCCAATAGCAGAAGAATTGAAAAAAAATGCACCGTTAATAACAATATAATGTGACGGTATAAAACAACAGAACGATAGCATGACAGAACGATAGATAGAATGACAGACAATGACAGAACAAACAACAGATAAAATGAGAGAATGAGATAGATAGATGTTGTTAGCATGATTAGTAAGTTACTAGCATGTTGCTAGTCTGTTTCTAGCATAATTAGCATGTTACTAGCATGATTAGCAAGTTGCTAACATGTTTCTAACATGATTAGCTAGTTGCTAGCATGATTGGCATGTTGCTAGCATGTTTCTAACATGATTAACAAGTTACTAGCATGTTGCTAGTCTGTTTCTAGCATGATTACCATGTTACTAACATGATTAACAAGTTGCTAGCATGTTTCTAGCATGATTAGCAAGTTACTAGCATGTTGTTAGTATGATTCTAACATTTTAAGCAAGTTATTAGCATGTTCAAGCATGATTAGCATGTTACTAGCATGATTAGCAAGTTGGTAACATGTTTCTAACATGATTAGCAAGTTGGTAACATGTTTCCAGCATGATTAGCAAGTTGCTAGCATGATTAGCATGTTGATAGCATGTTTCTAACATGATTAACAAGTTACTAGCATGTTGTTAGTCTGTTTCTAGCATGATTTCCATGTTACTAACATAATTA
>JAHKKF010513497.1:0-23320 GCA_019740295.1 Labeo calbasu
CCCCCTCATCCTCCGACAAATAAACACACCGAACCCAGCAAACAGCCCTCCAAATTCAGCCTGGTTCCCGCTGAGCCCACCTCACCTAGTCCCCCCTGCACATAAGGCTCATTCAAAGCATCTTCATCTGGGCCTGACCGGAGAGGCGATCCTAAAACGACGCACGACACAGACGGGTCAGGAGTTTTTGTTTAGAAACCTGACGGACTGTGTTTGTGTGGATAAGCGTCCCGGAGCGGTGCGCTTGCGTGGAGCATAATGAACTAAACTCTAAAAGCATCCCATGACATAACATGACATTTCAAGACAGTTCAAGATTTCAGACAGTTACGATAACAAAGCAATTAATTTTAAACAAAACACGGCGGTTATCTGAGGCTTATATTTACAAACGAATAGATCACATGACTTCGGTGGTTATGGCAGAGGAGTCCACACAGTGTAGGTGGTCCTGGAGGGGTGTCAAACTCTGAGCTTGTAAGTGAACGCAACGGTTTTTGCTAATTCAAATAAAGCTGAAATTAAATTTGAATATTCAATGAAAAACTTAAAGGGATAGTTCATCCAAAAATGAAAATTAGCCCATGATTTACTCACCCTCAAGGATGATGTACTGTAAGACGTAGGTGTAGAATATACTAGTCTTGTGAAAACCAAGTTGTGTTTACGGCAAAGGAAAAGCAGTCTCCTCTTGGCTTATATTAAAACCCTCCGATATTTTTCTTTACAAATCCTCGTTTTGTTCTAATTCGTGACCGGTGTTTTGTTTCGCTCTCTTCACATTTGTCGCTTCTCACCAGAGCTTACGTCTACACTTACATCCTACGTCCTCCGCTGGAACGTCACTCTCTCATGAACACACGTATTTCAGTTAGTGGAAGCTAGAGATTAGTTTATGAAGAATTAAATATGGACATTTTTTTACACAAATACACTGATTCACTTCAGAAGGCTTTTATTAATTATTTTATTAATTATGATGTATTGATGCACTTTATTAGCCTTCAAAATATCAACAGCCATTCACTGCCATTATAAAGCTCAGAAAAGCAAGAAGATTTTTAATATAACTCAATTAAGTCATATGCACCTAGGATGGCTTGAAGGTGAGTAAATCATGGGGTAATTTTCATTTTTGAGTGAATTGCCCCTTTAAACATACACTTAAACATAACTGTAATAAAATAAATGTAAGTACTAAAATTACTAAAACTTCCATATAAATTAAATTTGAATAGAAATATTAAAAATAAAACTAATAAAATTGATAAAAGCACACAAAACTATGGAAACTATTTTTATGCTATCACGACTTTTTATCTTATAATTCAGATTTTGTCTTGTATTTGTGATTTATATCTCGCAATTCTGAGAAATAAACTTGCAATTGTGAGTTATAAAGTCAGAATTGCAAGAAATAAAACTGATAAAAGCACACAAAACTATAAAAGCCCGTTTCCGCCACTAACTAATTGTTTTTTTAAAGGCTATCGCGACTTTTTATCTTACAATTTTTTTCTCGCAATTCTGAGAAATAAACTTGCAATTGCGAGTTATCAAGCAAGAATTTTGAGATACAACTTGGAATTGCTAGAAAAAAGTAAGAAATGCGAGGTTTTTTTGGAGTTTTTCGCATAACTGGAATAAGTACTAAAATTACTAAAACTTACATATAACTTAAATTTGATTAGAAATATTAAAAATAAAACTGATAAAAGCACACAAAACTATAGAAACTATTTTTTTTTAAAAACACCATCACGACTTTTTATCTTAAAACTATGAATGCCTTTTTCTGCCACTGAACATTTATTTTTTAATTGCAACTTTTTATCTTACAATTCAAATTTTTTTTTGCGATTTATATCTCGTAATTCTGAGAAATAAACTTGCAATTGCAAGTTATCAAGCCAGAACTGTGAGATACAAATGGGAATTTCAGAAAAAAAGTAAGAATTGCAAGTTTTTCACAGTTTTTCACGTAACTGGAATAAGTACTAAAATTACTAAAACGTACATATAAATTAAATCTCAACAGAAATATTAAAACTAAAACTAATAAAACTGATAAAAGCACACAAAACTATGAACGCCTGTTTCCGGCACTGAATATATATATTTTTTTAAAAGGCTATTGCGACTTTTTATCTTACAATTCAGATTTTTTTTTTCTCGCAATTACGATTTATATCTTGCAATTCTGAGAAATAAACTTGCAATTGCAAGTTATCAAGCCAGAACTGTGAGATACAACTTGGAATTGCTAGAAAAAAGTAAGAATTGTGAGTTTTTCACAGTTTTTCACATAACTAAAATTACTAAAACTTACATATAAATTAAATCTCAACAGAAACATTAAAAATAAAACTAATAAAACTGATAAAAGCACACAAAACTATGAAAGGCCGTTTCCACCACGGAATACATTTTTTTAAAAGGTTATCGCGACCTCGCAACTGAGATTTATATCTCGCAATTCTGAGAAATAAACTTGCGATTGTGAGTTATAAAGTCAGAATTGTGAGATATTTAAAAAAAATAAAAATAAATAAATCACACTTCTGCCTATTTTGTCTTAGAATTGTGTGTATAAACTCACAAACTTGCGAGAAATAAAGTCAGAATTGCAAGATACAACTCGGAATTGTGAGAAAAAAGGTAAGAATTGCGAGTTTGTCACAATTCGGACTATTTTCTCAGAATTGTGAGAAATCACCAAGTCCAATTTTGAGGGAAAAATAAGACTGATATGTTCTTA
This sequence comes from Labeo calbasu, assembly GCA_019740295.1. NCBI lineage: Eukaryota > Metazoa > Chordata > Actinopteri > Cypriniformes > Cyprinidae > Labeo > Labeo calbasu. The sequence goes on from JAHKKF010513497.1 coordinate 2,759, forward strand.
GAATTATGAGTTTATATCTCACAAATCTGACTTCATAACTTACAATTCCTTTCATTTTTTGTTCTGTGGCGTAAACGGGCTTTCATATAAAACTACTAAAACAAACTAAAATTAAGAATAAAATTAAAAATAAAAGCAAATTCAAAATATTAATACTTTAACAGCATATAACTAATATTAAAAACTGTTCTGGATGTGTCTATTTTTGTACTGTACACCATCACGCTATATAAAACAGCAGGTGAAACATACTGCTGAGATTTAGCAGTGCACATCTGATGGACAGTTTACTGTCCCATGAGGCCATGGAAGAGACGAGCTGTGAATGTCAGGGATCTTGAACTTTTCTTAACGGTCAAACGCTTTGTCACAGCTTTCTTTAGTATGCAGGCGGCTTTAGGATGAGGTAAAGTCTGGACATTACACTGTGTTTATAGTATATAGGGTTTTTAACACAAAGGATGATAACTATAACGTTTTAATAATCATCCGAAAACAGCAAAGTCCACACATTAACTATAATGATATTTGATGACATTTTTTCCAGCTACTGAATGCTAAAAACCTCGACAGCCAATCAGAATCCAGCAACTCTAAAGCGCTTGAGAATTTAAGCAGATGCTAATAAAGTTATCATTACAGCTATTTTTCTAATGTTAATGTTGTTTTTAAATTAAAAAAGAAAATCTGTCACCTTTTACTCAGCATAAATACCAAAGTTTAGCTAAAATCCATAAAAATGTTCTTTTGTCCCTACAATGCAAGTCAGTAGGTTCCAGTGTTATTATTTTGACCCCATTGACTTTCATTGTCTGAACAAAAACCATTGAAAATCACTTTGTCTTATGTTCCACAGCAGAAAATGAGGGTGAGTAAATGATGACAGAGTTTTCAGATTTCGTAGAACTATCCCTTTAAAATGTATACGCTCTATGCTAGTTAGTCGTAGCACTAGTCTTCAGACTTTATTTAGCGTGATCTCTCCTCTCAACCCGTCATGCCCAGCGGCTGCTTTGAATGGTGTAACTGTGTGCTGTAGACAGCAGCACTACGCTGACGCTTAGAGAGCTGCCCAGAGTCAGGAGAAACGGGCCAAGCGTCGAGCAGGCAGACTAGACGAGCAAAGTCACACTCAGGCCAGGTGCAGCAAGTCTTGCTCCAACCACAGTTAAGAACCAAAAGGTTATGGTTCGTTTCCATCGTCCAGGGAGTCGTTTCTCTACGGGATTCTTTGGGGGCGTGATTCTGGGGTTTGAAAGCCCAATTAGAGAGCTGAATGGGGGAGTAAGTGGGGGCAGATTTGGACCCTAGACCCTGACTGGAGGAAGGGAGGACGGGAAGGAAGGGGTACGTACCGTATGCAGGAGTGGCGGCCGCTGCGCTGTACCCGTATGGGGCTCCGAAGCCTGCGAGAACATGGCATTCATGATATATGGTGAAGTGTAAGTGTTAAGTGTTATTACTCTTTCACATGATTCGTGTCAGGGGTTCAGCGCTACCGGTGACCTTTGACCTCACAGTCATGAGTCATGTAAAAGAGCCTTTTTGCAGACTATATGAACTATATAGCAATTATATATAATTGCACATCAAAAACAAGAAAACAGATGCAAATAATGTTGACTATACCATGCTAAAAGCAACAAAAGTGTGTTGCCATTAAAAAGGCTTACTGACTCTGATTTAACATGACTTGTAGCAAAATATATTTAACAATCTAAAGGAAATCTAAAAATAAATAAATAAATATATACAGTTTTAAAATAAAACACACTACTTCTATGGAAACCTGTTTCTGCCACTTAATAAAGAATAAAAAAGTAACTGTGACTGTCTCAAAATCTCAATTGTGAGACAAACTTGAAATTCAAGACAAACTCTTTTCTTAGAATTGTGATACAAAATGCAAAATTCTGACTTTTTATTTCTCAGAACTGTGAGACATAAACTCTCAGTTCTGACTTTTTTCTTAGAATTGCTTGATACAAATCAGAAATTCTGACTTTTTTCGTAAAATTGTGATACTCAAAATTCTGATTTTTTTTTTCTCATAATTGCATGATACAAACTCAAATTTCTGTTTTTTTCTTAGAATTGCGTGATACAAACTTGAAATTTTAACTTTTTTCTGAGAATTGTGAGATATAAACTCGCAATTCTGACTTTTTTCCTTAGAATTGCATGATACAAACTTGAAATTCTGACTTTCAATTTAAAACTAACAATTTTATAACTTAAAATTGCCTTATACAACCTCAAAATTCTGACTTTGTACTTAGAATTGTGAGATACAATCTTGAAATTGACTTTTTCTCAGAATTGCCTGATACAAACTTGAAATTCTGTTTTTTTTCTTAGAATTGGACGGTACAAACTTGAAATTGACTTTTTTTTCTGAGAATTGTGAGATATATACTCTCAATTCTGACTTTTTTCCTTATAATTGTGTGATACAAACTCGAAATTCATATTTTTTCTTAGAATTGCATCATACAAACTTGAAATTCTGACTTTTTCTTAGAATTTGACGGTACAAACTTTTTTTGTACTTTTTTTCTGAGAATTGTGAGATATAAACCCGCAATTCTGACTTTGAGCCTAAAATTATAATCTTGCAGTTCTGAGTTTACATAAAGCATTTCTGAAAAACAAACCAAAAAAAAGAAAAATATTTTTTATATTTTTTTTTTATGTAGTGGCGGAAACAGGCTTCCATACTCTTCTGTAAGGTACACTATTTCAAGGATAGTACGTTTTTTTGAATGTATTAGTTTTGGTCAATACCAACAAATCAAAAGATTTTATTTTTACTTGACAAGAATAGTATGAGATTTTAGTATTGTCTATGTATACACTTCTGTTCAAAAGTTTGGGGTCAGTAAGATTTTATGTTTTTTAATAAAATGCATCATATGATCCTTCAGAAATCATTCAAATATGCTGAACTGATGCTCACGAAACATTTCTGATTATCAATGTTGCTCAGTGTTTTGCTACTTATCATTTTTGTTAAAACTATTCTGTGTTTTTATTTTCAGGATTCTTTGCTGAACAGAAAGTTCTAAAGTTCAGCATTACTTGCTTTTGAAATCTTTTGTAACATTAAATGTCTTCTCTGTTACCAACCCCAGTATACTGACCACAAACTTTTGAACGTTTGGTGCTTCTGTAATATAAACATATTGTTGCATGTAGTTTTACATATGCCAAAAAGTAAACAGGCCTTTAATCACTACAGAAACACTGTCTGGCATCAAACACACACCTGGCGTGACGTATCCAGGTGCTGCTGCGGCGCTGACGAAGGCTCCTCGCGTGAGGGCGGGTCTTCCTCGCCCTCGTGCCGCCTGGACCGCGACGGCAGACACAGCAGCAGCTGCAGCTAATGCCCCTTTACTCTACAATACACACAGGCTTTAATCAGCAACGAGACGCTACAGTAATACCAAGAGTGGGGTTGCCACAGATTGATTTCTAGAGAAAAACAGATGAATTAGTCTGCAGGTCTCAGTTTCATCGATCACAGAATATCTAACAAAGCAGTCATGGATTACCAGGCTCTGACCCCCGGTCATGTGAGGAACACACTGAATACTGAACACCGCCATTGGTCACTAATCGAATCGATGACCTACCTGAGGGATTATTTTTTTCTTCTTGTTGCCAGCAGCATTAGGCCCGGAGAAGAGTTTTTCGAGAGCCGCGAGGGCAGCGCTGGCTTTGGCTACTTTCTTATTGGGCCCCGCGCCACGAAACTTCTGCCCGTCCACTTCAACCTGCCCACGAGAGCACGAGATAAGAATTTTTTAAACAGCAAATGAGTATTGTGGATCTTGAGTGCCTTATTAAAAGACTTCTTGTGCATTTTATTATCCACAAAATGAAAAATCCTATGTTTGACTGCATAAAGTAACAGCAAACTTCTCTCCTTATCGAAATTCAGGAGAGAGTCATTCATGTCTGCAGCACAAACAGTGTGGGACGTGTTACACAACAAAGATTAATATTTGGGTTAGATGTTTGTTCAAATCTCTCACCCCCAGTATGATTAATAACAATAACAGAAATGCTCGCCTTAGCAAACATCACTAATAAACAGTCTTTTATTGGCGAACGGGGATTAAGCGGTACGTTTACGTCTGGTGATGCCCACCTCCATGACGAAGCGTTTGTCGTGACTTCCTCCGCTCTCTGAGATGAGCTCGTATTTCAGCCCACGACGTTTCTCATTCAGCTCCATGACCGGGTTCTTCCCGCTGGCCGTCAAAATAGGACCCTGAGTTCGTACCTAGATGCAGAACATGTTACACAATTGAACTGAACCGACTGACTTGAGCCGAAAAACCATACTATTGTCTTGAATTAAGCTTGTTTCATCATTTGACTAAACTGAATCAATACTGAACTGCATTGAGCTGAATAATGACACTATTATCTTCTGTAGAGCTGCTTTATAGTTAGGCTTTGGTTCAACTGATGCACCTTGCAACATTCACACTGTCACTGAATTACATTTAATCAACAGAGAACCAAATTAAGCTGAATAATGACATTATTATTATCTCTTTCATAGCTGCTTTACAGCTGAAATTGCAACATTTAGTGCCAGATTTACTAAACAGGGCGAATTAGCATGATAGTCCAATCCAATAAAAGTGCAGATAGTAGTGTCAAATTCTGTGGGTGATCTACTGAAAAATGCACAAATTAAAGAACACCAAATTAGCAACTATCCCAGTCATGTCAAGCACAAAATGGATTAAGACCCGCTTTTTGGGTGTTGAATAATGGCGTAATAGTAATCCGTAGTAAATGGCATTGCATGAGTAATTTAAAAACTCTCCTCCCATACATTTTGCATTTGAAAGGGAAACTACTTCAAAATCATATGCAATAGTGTCAGCTGCAAAAATAACTGTTCATGCCTTTTCATCACAAATTTTTTAGTAAATTTAGTATCGCTTTTTTAGTGTCTCAAAAAATTGTTTTTTTAACACCACAAGAGTGTTTGTGCTGGCGCAAGTTGTTAGTAAATCTGGCCCTGTTATTAGGGTCCTATGAAATCTGCTTTATTTTTCTCCAAATTCAGCTTTTTCCGTCTTAATTTCCGTCATAATTCTGACTGTTTTAGTGGTTAAAATAAATAAATAAATAAAAAGCATGTCTAAACAATTAAAATCATGAAACAGCAATTTATTAAATATTTAACAAAAATTTTTATGATTTTATTTGAACATTTCTAGACCCTTTTTTAATGGTTTAATTAAAAATTATTAATCACAAAAGCATTAATTCTAATTAATTAAAATCATGAAACTTACACAATTTAGGAGCAATTTATTAAAAGTTTAACAAAAAATACATTTTCAATTCTAATAATTCTAATTAAATAAAATTATGAAACTTGTCTAAATAATTAAAATCATGAAACGTTCACAAATTAACAGCAATTTATTAAAAGTTTAACAAAAATGTAATTTTTAAGGCCCTATGAAATGCGTTCCTCCACAGTCTTATTCAGTTTTATTTTTTACCAAATTCTGTTTTCCATTAATTTTCTACATTCCATTTTATTACATTTTAATAACAAAAAGCATCTCTAATTCATTGATTTTACAAAAAACATTTCTCATATTTTTCTATTTATGTATTTTTTTTTCCAGAAACACTGTGTTGTATCTTTACATTTTTTATGATAAATAAATTACTAATAAATGAATAATAAATTAATTAATTATAATTAATTATAAATTAATAATACAAATTCTACTAATAAAATTATTATTAATAATACATTCATTTCTCTGGTAAATATTCCTTAAAAAATATTTCCCAGAAATATTTTAATAATAATTTTATTAGTTCTACCATTACATTAAGTAATATATTTCTGTCACAATTTCTTCAAGTTAAACCAAACTTTTCTTTTGACGGGTTGCTGTGAAGACCTTTGAGTTTCTGTTTGTATATGATATAATGATAGCTTTACTCAAAAGAAATGCTCATAAAGTGAATTTATTCGGAACATGCAGGATTGTATTTTTTTGGTTTAATACTCACAGACAGTAGCCCATATCACGTTTTGATTTAAGTGTACTGATTTACATTTTATTTATCCAAAATGTAGCAAATTCCGAGGCATTCCGTGTTATACAGCAAATTCCATTTTTATGACTAGATTCGGCGTCTTCCGCATTGCAGAAATCATAGGGCCCAATGTTATTTTCTTGTTTCTTTGTGTAAACTGCTTTGTAACAATTAAAGTATTGTTTAAAGCGCTATATACATAAATGTGACTCGATTTGACTGGAACATTAAAACATTTACTCAACACTTCAGTGAGTGTGTGTTTGCTTGTGTGTGTACCTCCAATGTGTTGGAGCTGTCTGAGGAGTGTGATGTGTTATTGCTTGAGTGTGTGGACGTTTCGCTCTTGCCCTCCCCGTCCGACTTCTCATCTGCACTCATGGAGTCCAGGTCTGTGTCGAAGCCTGTGGGGTAACCCATCGCCTGTAGCACCTACACCACATACACAACATCACACAACTAATCCAGTATGGACATTACATTACAGAGAATTACAATTTAGTACATGTTTTCAAATGGCTATAATGCAAAACTCTGTGGAAACTCCAATAGTTCTAGACCAACATGACCATGGATAAATGGCGACATTTTGTAACTTTCCCTATTAAAATCTACACCACATCAAACCCTTATTTTAATGAGGACTTTGCTTTTGTATGGAAAATGACACCATGAGCTGAAATCTTTAAACAAGAGACTTTAAGTTTTGGCATTAAAGATTCACAATATGATGAAACATGCTGAGAAAGTTCAGATCATCTTTGTGGCCGTCAGTGAGCAGGCGGAATCAAAAGTGGACAGTTCGCTGGATACCGAGGTCATTATTGAGAGTGAAATCATCACTTTGAAAAGACTTGCTTATATAAAAGTCCACACAAATATGCCCACACCACAAATACAAAGCATAGCTGCAGATCTCTGCAAATCAAGATGTGTAACCAAACAAAATCCTGAATAGCTAAAGAATTAGACACAAAATATATTACTCATATACTGTATATTGAGGTGTACAATATATCAGTACAATACTGAATTGAATTTGACTTCAGCATTTAAAATAATTGTAGATTTAAGGGGAGATACTGCAGGCAAAAACTGTTTTTTCATGAACCTGTCAAGTTTGAGATTTTGGGCTTTTTGGTGTTTCATAAAGTGTTTTTTTTTTTTTTTTTTTTTTTTAAGAGTAGGAGAAAGAAAACATTCAAAAGACCCTGTTAAGTGTTTCTTTTATAGCACTGTATTTGTCAATAGATTTCAATTACAATACATATTTTTAAAGGCCGTTTTCTCAAAATGAGTCTTTTCTCCTACACTGAGCCATAAATCTCCACTTCAGTAGCACTTACACACACCAAACTTTACATTTTTATTCCTGTCTATATCCTGAAGGTTTTTTCCAGAGGGATTTGTTCATATATAATTTGCTTGATTTTATACAACATTTTATTCCCCCAAAAGACTGTAAATTTATTAATTATATTAATATATTGTTTTCTGTCTGTTCTGAGTATTTTCTGAATTATGGAGTGACACAATGAGATACCAAAAATTCCCTCTGTAAAAACTTTTGACTAATATGATTAAAAAAAAAAAAAACTGAAATTGAGACTTCATCCAGTGTTTAGATTTTTGTAGTAGAAATGTATGCAAATTAGCACATATTTCATTAAACAATGCCTCATTTGCATATTTAAACCTAACAATAAGAAAAATGTTTGCAATTATCAATTTAATTAATTAGCTGAGTAAGTAAAGTGATAACTATTACTACTTTTTTTTTTTTTTTTTTTTTTTACCCTATTCGCCTGCATCGCTTTTTCCATTTACCCAAAATTGTTCAGAATAATACTTTCCGGCCATAATANCTTTTTTTTTTTTTTTTTTTTTTTTTTTTTTTTTTTTTTTACCCTATTCGCCTGCATCGCTTTTTCCATTTACCCAAAATTGTTCAGAATAATACTTTCCGGCCATAATATGAAATAAATTATCGGCTTACTGGTATAGGACCAAATGTTTATATCTGTACATCACAAATACACACAATAAAATATGTAAGTATGACTCTGCTCTACTTTTAGCATAACTGACTTTGGCATCGTGAGTATCTCACAGTGAGGGTGAATGCATGAAGTGTGAGTTTACACAGGGGTAAAGGATATCACAAGAGCACCAGTGTTCATTTGTCAGTCTGACCCACATTGGGTCTGCCGTTGCCGTTAATGGCTGCGCTCTCATACAAAGAGGATTAGTGCGCTCCTATGCTCCAGAGCCTTTGTTCACCAGCACTCTGGGATTACATACATTTGAGTTCTTGCTGCATCCTGGGAACCACTTGTGTGTGTGTGTGGGAACAAGCTTAACTGGTCTTCCTGAGCAACACATGCTTTAGTGTCCTGCTACAGTTACAATAAGGTAAACTCTACAAATCTGGTTGAAGAAGGGTCATCTATAACGCTAAGAGACAGATTTAACCATGGTCACGGGGTTGAGTATACAGCTAACAAGAGCTTAACACCAGCACATCAACTAGGTTGCATATGTTAGAGGCCTAGAAAAGTGCCTAGAAACACTAGACATTTGTAGGGTTTATGTACTGTAAAGTCAACATGAAATCAAAATGGACCAAAAATGGCAGATGCTAATTAGCTTTATAGCTACCTCTGGCACAGTGCATTGGTCTCTGTTAAATAAATGAAAGAAACTTTTACATTTTAATATATGTTCATGGTCTAAATGTGCACAATTTGTCGAAAAATTGTTTTTGTAATTTATAATTTTGCTAACTAGGGTGGAACAAATAATTGTATTAAAATCTAATAGTAATAATAATGTTATTATTATTATTATAAGTAAAATACTATTTTTTACTTTACAGTGCAATATTACAGTAGTAACATTTCATAATTTAATATTTTTACGTAGCAATATGTATAAAACATGAATAACCAATAGCAAAAATGTTTGCTTCTTTATTTATGATTAACCTCTTTAATTGAAAACAAAATCAAGACCAATAAAACAGTTGTTTTATTGAAGTTTATTAAAAATTATTTTAATATATTTTGATATGTTTATAGTCTAAATATGCACAATTTGTCAAAAAAAAAAGTTTTTGTTTATGTAATTTAGAATTTCAGTAACTAGGGTGGAACAATTAATTTAAATAAAACCTAAATCATGACATGGCTTAGTGTGATTAATAATAATAATAATAATAATAATAATAATAATAATGATGATGATAATAATAGTTTTATTATTATTATACAAAAAGACTATTTTTTCTTTACAGTGCAATAGTATTGAATAATATTTCATTTTTAATATTTTTATTTATAAATATTTATAAAAAACAATTTTAATAAGAATTGCAAAATATGTTCAGTATAAATGTGCACAATTTGTTCATTTTTTTAAAATAATTTCTAGCGTGGAACAATTCTTTTTAAATAAAACCTAAATCAAGGCTTAGTGTGATTAATAATAACAATAACAACACCAATAATAATAATGATAATAATAACAACAACAACAATAATAATATTAATATCAATAATCAATATTAATAATAATGATAAACATAATAATAATAATAACAACAATAACACATTTTAATAACAATAATAAAAATAAAACTAATAATAATAATAATAATAATAATAATAATAATAATAATAATAATAATAATAATAATAATGTTATTAATAATATTATACTAAAATGCCATTTTTACTTTACGTCCAATATTACAATAGTAATATTCCATTTCAATATTTATATTTTTATTTAGCAATAATAATAAAAAAACAACAATTTTTAATAATCAGTAACAACTTTTGCTTCTTTGAGTAAACAATTTAATTGAAACCAAAATCAAGACCAGTAAAAAAGTTGCTAGCTGAAGCACTGAATCTAAATTATTTTTTTCACCTTTCACCACTTTTAATTTATTTCAATATGTATTTTAATTAAATATAATAATAATAATAATAATAATAAATGTTGTTGTTGATGTTATTATCATTATTATTATTATGATCATCATCATTATAATTATTATTAGACTAAAATACTATTTAGTTTTTCACTGAACAGTGCAATATTGCAGTAGGAATAGTTAATATTTTAATAATTTTATTTAGCAATAATATGTATTAAAAAAATTGTTTTAACAAAATGACTAGTAACTGTTGGCTTCTTTATTTATGATTAACCAATTTAATTGAAATCAAAATCAAGACCAATAAAACAGTTGTTAGCTGAAGCACTAAATCTAAACGAAACTTTTTTTTAATGAAACTAAAAATGCAGAGGAAAAAAGGGGTCAAGACGATCTGGAAATTATGAAAGCCATTCTTGAACTCAGGTCACCCGCATCAACACTGTGCCTTCAAGTCCATTTTGTTAAAGGAATAGTTCATCCCAACATAAAAAAAGCTCTGTCATTATTTACTCACCCTCACCCAGTTTTCTGAAACCCGTATGACTTTATTTATTCTGTAGAACACAGAAGAAATTCGGCAAAATGTCCGAGCTGCTCTTTTCCATACAAATGTGTAAAGTTTCAGTATCAGGAGGCTTCAAAGCATTTAAAATACAGCACACGGGTCATATGGATTTCTTTTATAGTGCTTTTTTATGCTTGACAGCCCCTAGTCAAAGTTGACTTTCAATGCATGGAAGCGAGCAGCTCAGACATTTTGTCTAATTTCTCCTTATACGGGTTTCAAGACATAAGCGTGAGTACATAATGACACATCTGTGGGTGAATTAACCCTTTAACACCTTACGTAATGGTCACCCCTCTAAACACATACAACTGGTGTACCTTTACAGCCACGTGCAGCTTGGCGGTCTTCTTAGAGGAGCCAGAGGCTTCGTAAACAGTGCCGTCGACGTCTACAGACATGGTGAAGACGGGGGCGTGAACCGGACCTGACTGAGACAGCAGTTTATACTGCAGCCCCGGCCGGATCTGGTTCAAGCGCATCAGAGCGTTCATGGGTTGGTTTGAGTCTATTGCTTTACTGTCAAGAACTGCTGGAAGGGAAAGAGAACAGAAATAAACGTTAGCGATTACAGCGAAAAGGAAGCGCTCCTTATACAAACAGCTCATCTTCTAACTTTCTACGATCCCTTCGTTCCATCAGCTGGCTAATTGCGAAATTCTGCTGCTTTCAAAGCGATTTATTTGAGTCCGGCGAGGAGCGCAGGCTGGGGACAGCAGCGCGGCTCCAAGAGAAATTAAGAATCAATGCCATTGATTTCCCAACGGTTGTCTGCTTCCTGTACGAGCGAGCGAGAGATGGAAGCGCGGCGGGATGAGCAGTGAGAGAGAAGAGACGGCAGAAAATAAAAGAGTACTGGACAGCTTACCGAAGAGAAAGAAGGTGAGAGATTTGCAGAAAAAGGACAGAGATTAGGAAAGATGAGACGTGTCGTCCTTTAATCATTTTAGAAAGAGAACAAACATTTTTTAAGGCCAAACAGGGCCATAATGAAGAAGGAACGGCTGAAGGAAGAAGGTTACTGCATCAGCATTTCCTTGCTGGTTTAAAACAGGAGAGGACACCACAATAAAGTTGTTATTTCTGTTTTCTTTGCACACAAAAAGTATTCTCATAGTTTCATAACATTACGGTTGAACCACTGACGTCACATGGACTATTTTAACGATGTCCTTGCTACGTTTCTGGGCCGTGAACATGTCAGTTGCGTTACTGTCTATGCAAGGTCAGAAAGCTCTCGAATTTCATCAGAAATATCTTAACTTGTGTTCCAAAGACGAACGAAGGTCTTACGTGTTTGGAACGACATGAAGGTGAGTAATTACTGACAGAATATTCATTTTTGAGTGAACTATTCCTTTAACCAATAGATCTGTCTATAGACCGACCTTTTCTCAGGTTGCGTTTCATCTTCTTGATGAGGTCTTTGTCATCCAGCATACCATCTTCATAAGGTCTCTTCAACCCTAGACCTGATATAAAAGAGCAGAGTTAACATGCTGATAAAAACATACCTACAATTACTAAAATATCTCAAAAACAGACTCATAGCTGTATGTCAGTGTGTAAAATTTCTGAATTATCTACAGTATGTCATTTAAACAGCACTAAATGGATTAACAAAAATACTGACTGTGTTCAAACAAGTTTCCCAAACACTTCTCCTCTCTTATTTTGATAGCCCCACCCCTAAACTCACACCAAATCACTGAGTCAGAGTTGCTGTTGTCAGGCAAATTAGGATTTTCAAACAATGTTAAAACGTCTGAAGAGTGCCACAGTTGGATTTACACTGAAATCAACCTGTGAACAACTTATAGTTGTATCTACATATTAAAGGAGGCTTCAACTGATCCCAAATGAGGTTGTAAATGATCCCAGCTGATTAAGAAGGGTCTTATCTAGCGGAACGATCGTTATTTTTTTAATAAAAAATAATACAATTTATATACTTTTTAATGTCAAACGCTCGTCTTGTCTTGTCTTGCTTATCCCGACCTCTGTTTTTTTCCAGTTCATGACAGTTAGGGTATGTCGAAAAACCATCTCATGTTCTCCCTCAACTTCAAAATCGTCCTATTTCGCTGTTTTACCTTTTTTGTTAAGGGTGTTTGATGATCTTTGCATGTTCACTTTGCAAAGACTGGGTTGATACTGCAGCGATGTAGGATGATTTTGAAATTATTTTTGAAGTTGAGTTTTTCAACACACCCTAACTGTCTTGAGTCAGAATACACAGAGTTCAGGGAGAGCAAGACAAGATTAGCGTTTGACATTAAAAAAGTATTTAAAATGTATTTTTTATGAAAATAACCAACCCTTTTTCCTTTGCTGGGATCATTTAAAACCGCATGTGGGATCGTTTGAAGCCACATTAAAACTGCATTTTGGAAGTTCAAACTCGGGGCACCATATCAGTCCATTATATGAAGAAAAATATTGAAATGTTTTCCCTCAAAAAATATATTTTTTTCCTTACGACGAAAGAAAGAAAGACGTGAACATTCTTGGATGACAAGGGGGTGAGTATATTATTTGTAAATTGTTGTTCTGGAGGTGATCTCCTTTAAAGTAGACTTTAAAAATTAGAGATGCACCGAAATGAAAATTCTGGATACACTTGGCTGAAAACCGAACCAGAAAATGCTTTGTAATAATTATTTACTATTTTATGAAATAATGTAAATTTGTAAGATATTTTAATTTAACTCAATAATCTGAATGATACTAAATTGAAAAAAAACACAAGCCAATAAAAATAACCACACTTTTACTGAAAATAACACAATAAAGGGACGTTTTTCCTTTTTTCAGCCGATAAATTTGGTGGATCCCTACTTTAAATGTTTAAATATAAAAAAAAAATTACTCAGCCTTAGAGGATTAGTTTACTTTCAGAATAAAAAATTCCTGATAATTTATCCCCATGTCATCAAAGATGTTCATGCCTTTCTTTCTTCAGCTGAAAAGATATTAAGGTTTTTGAGGAAAACATTCCAGGATTCCATATACGGTTTCCAGGTTGAAGGTCCAAACTGTAGTTTCAATGCAGCTTCAAAGGGCTCTACATGATCCCAGCCAAGGAATAAGGGTCTTATCCAGCAAAACAATCTGTCATTTTCTTAAAAAAAAAAAAAAAAAAAAAAAATATATATAAACCACAAATGCTCATCTTGCACTAGCTCTGCAATGCACGTCTAAGACTTCACGCATTACGTAATCACAATGGAAACGTGGTTAGTTCTTTTTTCTGTGTACTCCGGTTCAAAAAGGTAGGGTACGGCGGAAAAACTTCATCTTATTTTCTCTTACAATCTACGTCTAATTTGTTTTTTTGTAAGGGCGTTTGACTTTCTTTGCATGTTCTCTCTCTGCATGAGGTCGAGCTAGTGCAAGACAAGCATCTGTGGCTAAAAAGTATAAAAAAAAATTTATTTGACCGGTTTCACTAGATACATTTATTCCTCGGCTGGGATAGTGTAGAGCCCTGCAATTTGGACCTTCAACCCATTAGCCACCACTGAAGTCCACTACATGGAGAAAAATCCTGGAATGTTTTCCTCACAAACCTTAATTTCTTTTTCGACTGAAGAAAGAAAGACATGAACATCTTGGATGTTGGATGAACGCGAGTAAATTAGTAAATTTAAGTAATGAACTAGTTGTGTGTGCTCACCTTCTTTATCTGACCAGGGGAACTTCTGAGAAGGTTTACTTGAGGGGAGAGGCTCCATTTCCAAGACCTTATAGATCTGCCCAAACGCCATGAGCCGTAGAGCATGCTGAAACACACATAAAAAAAGTGTCAAAGTCATCACAGTGCAAACCTAAATTATCTGCACCCGAAAAAAAACGTACCCTGAAGAAACACCCACACGCTTATTTTTTAATAATAAAGCAATAACTCTCCGCTTGAGCCCACAGACCGCCTGTAGATGTGGAACGTCGGCACTGAATCACCGCGTTCAGACGAATTATGGGGGACAGACTGCCTCACAAATAATTCATGCTACAACTAACTCACATTAACTCATCTCAGCAGATATTGACAAAGCAGTTTACTTTAGTTATAGCCCATTACGAGACCACATAAGGTTGGGTTCCAAAAGTATCTGTAGAAGAGATTTGCCAGCCCATTTTGGGAAACACCTTTAATTACAGTAATCAGACCATCTGTGTGAAGATCACCACAGTGAACTGACTATTTAACATTGCTCCATACACAAACTTTGACTCTAGATGAGCTAAATGTATTACATCATGTTTACTTTGGTGGTTCGTCACCTGATAAAACTAGATTGCTTACATTATAATCAACAAAGCTGTTCTCTGTGGAAGAGTCCGGTGGATTTTCACTTCATTTTTGATGTTTGTAAAGATTCATACTTAAATAAAAATTGTAAAAATTATTGTAATTTTGTTTATTGTAATGTTTATTATATATTTATTAATAATCATAATTATTATTATTTTATTTTATTTGCTACCTTTAAAATGTTTGGGGTTGGTAATATTCTGTAATGTTTTCCAAATAAGTCCATAAAGATATAAAATACAGTAAAGACAATTTCAAACAACTGTTTTCTATTTGAAAATATTTAAAAATGTAATTTACTCCTGTGATCAAAACTGAATTTTCAGCATCATTACTCCAGTCTTGAGTGATGGATGAATAGTTCACATGAAAGCACTTATTTGTAATAAAACTCTTTTGTTAAAAATGTCAAATCTGATCAATTCAATGTGCCTTTGCTTAATTTGCTTAAAAACAAACCCCAAACTTCTTACAACAAGGTTGAATGCATAATTATTCACCCTCTGTTTTTCAAGTTCAGCTTTGGTGAACACATACTGTATTGATCCTAAAGTTTAAAGTGATATTTTAGTTTAATAAGCTTTAAGAATAACAATTTAATAAGCTAAAACTGCATCTCGATGAAGCTAGAATTACTTTTCCCTTCCTTTAAATTCAGTGATTACACACGCAGCTTGTTTTGAACTCATGAACTCTTCATCACTGAGTAAATTGCATCAATAAGTATCTTTCGGTCTCATGTGTGATGACAAACTCTCTCTTGAATGCAGCATCTCTGCAGGTAGGCGTTACTACAGCAAATCGCCGCAATGTATCTCATTTATGACTACAGCAAACTGCAGTAAAAACAAATCCTCATTTATACCTGCATTATCTCCAATAAACCTTAACACAGCACATTCACTAAAGTAGATGACGAATAAAATAAATTTATATATATAATGAATAATTATTCTCCACAAAACCTCATATACTGCTGTTCAGGTTTTTTTTCTTTAAGGAAATGATACAATTTAATAAATGTTAAAGGAGAAGTCCACTTCCAAAACAAAGATATATAAACTGTATTATTTTTATGAAAATAACCGATCATTTTGTTAGATAAGACCCTTCTTCCTCGGGTGGGATTGTTTACAACCGCATTTGGGATCGTTTGAAGCGGCATTTAAACTGTATTTTGGAAGTTCAAAATCGGGGCACCATATCAGTCCATTATATGGAGAAAAATGCTGAAATGTTTTCATTCAAAAAACAATTTCTTTACGACTGAAGAAAGAAAGACATGAACATCTTGGATGACAAGGGGGTGAGCACATTATATGTGAACCTTTGTTTTGGAAGTGGACTTCTCCTTTAAGCTATCGAACTTGTTCTTAGCTTCGGTGGTTAGCGTGTGTGTGTGATCTGCTGCAAAACAATTAGGCACATTGCAATTCTGATCTCGACTGCATGAGTGTTCAAAGGAAAAGCGCTACAGAAATCTACTCAGAGATGCAGTGCACACACAGTCCCCAGGGCAGGGAGGAAGATTCACGGACCGGTGCCGTATCATTTTCCCACGCTCATTAGAGAGCCAATCATCAAGGTGTTCTATCGGGATGAGGGTTAGGCCTGGATGATACATGGAACATTCACAATATACTTAAGATTTTACAAGTGATATAACATCATACCATTTTAATGTGCTATTGTTCTGTTTGTCTTTTAGTTTCCTGTGCTGTTTTAACACCATCTCTGATTTTACTTACACGTTTTTAAAATATTTTCTGATTTTATCAATCCATTTTTTTAGAAAGCGAGGATTTGAATAGAAATTAACCAAAGGTTAAAATTAAACGCTTTGACAATATGCTCAAGCAATATGCACGTGTCTATTGGCTTTCACACCAAACGTGGAAAGCGCTGCGCTATGAAACAAATTCATTTCAATTGCTTGTGTCGCATGAGGACAGCTTGTTTCTGCGTCGACCAAAGTGCACGTGCACCACTAGCACGCACGCCACGCAGTTCAAAATAGTTGCGGCCAGCTCAACGCTTTCCGCGCTTGGTGTTAAAGCCGCTTCTCACAGCACAAATTCTGTGCAATGAAGCCCGCTACGTCTCTAGCGTCCACACGTGCCACAAGCGGGAAAAAACCCAGCTCAGAATCGTTTAAGAGAGAATCACGATGCATCAGAGGATTTTTTTTCTCCCACCCCTGTTAAATATATACATGAATATCCTTGCATTTATATATACATCATAATTACACACAGTACACACACATATTTTAGGCAAACTCAAACTTTTATTTTGTATGCGATTAATCGCGATTAAGCCTTAATTTAAACAGTATATGTTATTTGTGAACTTATGCTCCGCTATTATTTTCAATAGTTCACCATTAACTATTTTTACTTTTTTCGGATCATCAGACCTCGGTAAATATTGGTGACAGACACAGAGATTTACTTTAAATTTCACCAAGCTGATTACTCACTCATTTATGTCTTATTTTGACAAAGTGTGCGAGTTGTCTGTGCGATAGTCTTCCCGTTAACACCATTATTTTGTTCATTCAGACTGATTCAGGGAATTTATCTAATGAACCAATCACAGTCAAACATAACCAGTCATATCATGACTGGACATCACTGACTTTCCCCCATTCATTCTCAATCACCCCCCACCAAACTCCCGACATGCTGTTAAAACTCAGTGGGCTCAGGGGAGGTGAGAGAGAAGTTGTACAATGTTTCTTTAGAAAAATTAGTGATCTGTACTCAGTTTGAACCTACTTGTCAATACTGCCTGTTTTGTCTAAATGATAAAATAAAACATAAAATAAACAAATAAAAATAGAATAAAATGATTTTTGCTCTAATCCCTCCATTATCCAGAGTGTAAATACACAGGGCTATGACATCCCTCACTGCTGACAGGAATATTGTATACATACAGGCTAGAATCACTGATAAGACCAGTGTGTGTGTGAGTGTGTGAGAGAGACATGGCAGTAATCTAGACAGCATAGATAAGATAAGCACAGCTGAGAGCAGCACCGCTCTCCTCTTCTCACAGACACCTGCATCTCACACACATCCCCAAACACACTGCTTGTACCTGTGCGTTGTACGTGATGGCCTCCGCCTGCTCATCCGTCATGGCCGACAGGGTGTTCGTCGGCTCTTTCTCACAGGGATCATGCAGGCCTGGTCCACCTGGAGAGGAAACCAAAAATGATCGCACTGAAATACATTCAACAAAATATATGATTTACACAGCGGACAAGAAGGATACAGTCACTGGAAACTGTGGTGTTTCATTATTTAGTGAGGTACTCCACATCACTGCAGGTGAGGATTTAATTAAACCTTTAAGTGAACCTTTAACGTTCAAATTATGCCCTGAAGGTACAATATAAATATATATATTTTTATATTCACACAAGTATATATCATTGAGGCTTATTTCCCATGCAAGCCAATCAAATATTAATGTCCACATCTCATTATTAATGAATAACTGAGAAAAGAGTATAAGAGTAGCGAGGGATGGACTAGTTATGTCAAGAGCAGATAAATGAGGCTCCATTATTCCTCTGGGCCTCAGACAGGAACTGGAGCTTTGCAAATGAAACCCAGATCTGATAGTGACACCGCCGCTGTCAACGCACCGCACAGGACATATTCACATTTATCTTGCATATTCAGATATTTGAAAGGTTTATTTAAAGTCAGTTAAGATTTCAGGGAGCTATTAATATCCAATGGATAATTTTATGCATTTTACTTTTTATGCATTTTATGCATCAGATGCCCATTTTGCTCATTTAGGGCAACATACTTTAGTTAAAATTCCTCAATGGTCATGTAAAACGACACCTTTTTAGACCGTCAAAAACAGCTCTGTTCACAGCAAACCATTTCAGTGCATGTCTCTTTAAATGATAATGAGCTACTGCTCATCCTACGGCCCCTTCTGTTTTTTTGTGCATTCGGTGGCGTATTACCATTAAAAACAAAACAAATCCACTGTGTCCTCAGTGACTCTGATGTTGGAAAAAAATGAACACTCTTATGTTCACTTTTACATCCAACTACAAAACACCTGCATTGCTTATGAGACATAGTTGTCGCTACAGCTGCTTGAATGCGGAGAAAATGGCAGACAGCATACAACTTGCTGAGGACGAAATATGCTAATACAAAACAGTCCATCAGCAGTTGTGGGCGGGGCCTGAGCAGTATGACATCATACTGCTCAGAAAATCGAAACGGCTTGATAATTGAGACTGTTTATGTTTATTTTTGTTTAAAAAAAATAATTTTATCATTGTAGGGTGGTTGTGTCCATACACTGCAAAGACACAATTATATGCAAACACCATGTAAAAGTGAATTTTGCATACTATGTCCCCTTTAAAAAACAACATTTTATATCATATAATATAAAAAAGATGGATAACAGTTAATCACATCTTAAAACTGAATATATTATTTTAGCAATTATTTAAACTGAAAAAACTAAATTACCTGCAACAGTACTATTATTTTACAATAGTACTGTTTCACTGTATTTTTCAAATAAATGTAGCCTTGAGCATAAGAGACATCTTTCAATATTAAAAAAAGTTAGCATTACAGTTAGTGCGTTAGTGCCTCCTCAATTTTCTTTTTTGTTACAAATACAAAACCATCTGTAACTCTTCTCCAGAACTTCAAACTGTTTTGTTACTCATTTTTACTGCTTCTTTCTGGACGTTTTCATACCTGGAAGAAGTATGCCGGAGGCGAGACACTCCATGACCCGACGCAGGGCCTCTCCTGCTCCCAGAGGTCTGTTACACGTGGCGATGGCCTTTTCACATATTAACTCCAAAGGCTGAGGACAAAAGAGCAAATCGCTTTTCAAAGACTGATTTATTACATAAAGAACTAACAACTCATCAACATCTGTGGTTATTGTAAAACTATTCAGTTTAATAACTTAAATAAAAGATACTAATAGAATAGGCTAAATGGCCAAAACAGCGTTTAGACATGCTAAAATACACCATATAGCATAACAACTGACAACCACTTTTAAGTTTGGTAATAACTTAAAAATGAGCAGCAGATCAGCACATCAGAATGATTTATGAAGGATCATGTGACACTGAGGACTGGAGTAATGATGCTGAAAATTCAGCTTTGCACTGCATCAATAAATTACATTTTACAATATATTAATAGATAAAACAGTTATTTTAAATTGTAATAATTTACTGCATAATGTATAACCGTGTATATGACCATTTAGCCACTAGATATGAGACACTTCAGCTCAATTCAAAACAATTAACAGCAAATTCAGATATGTTTAAGCAAGATATTTTATCTATGAGGTAAAGACGCATTTGTACACACAGCAGAAGGGTTTTGGGTTTAAAATTACACTTATACAGACATATTTAACTCCAGTGCATATTGACAATTAATATGTACACTACCAGTCAAAAGGTTTTGAACAGTAAGATTTTTAATGTTTTTCAAGTCAAGTCTCACCAAGCCTACATTTATTTGATCCAAATTACAGCAAAAAATAATTGAAATGTTTTTACTATTTAAAATAAGGTTTTTTATTTGAATATATTTTAAAATGTAATTTATTCCTGTGATTTCAAAGCTGAAT
>JAHKKF010513499.1:2912-32234 GCA_019740295.1 Labeo calbasu
TTCACACCGACCTGTTTCGGTGCATGTCTCTTTAAATGATAATGAGCTATTGCTAATCCGCCCGTCTTCCAGGTTTTTTTTGTGTATTTGGTGGCGTTACCATCAAAAATAAAACGAATCCACTTCGTTCTCAGTGGCTCTGATGTTGGCAGAAAATGAAGACTCTTATGGTATGGGTGGGGCCTGAGCAGTATGATGTCATACTGCTCAGAAAATCAAAACGGCTTGATAATTGAGACGGTTTAGGTTTTTGAGGGATAAAATAAGGAGTGATGTTTTTTTTAATCATTGTAGAGTGGATGTGTCCACACACTGCTAAGACACATTTATATGCAAACACCATGTAAAAGTGAATTTTGCATCCAATGTCCCCTTTAAAGTATGGCCTGTTCCTCACATAAAGATTTCAGATATCATGGAAGATAGATGACAGAATATTAATTCTGGGTGAATTATCCCTTTAAATGTGTAACACTTCAAGGAGTTTCAGTGACAAATTTACTGTGGGGTTCCAGTTCTGTGTATATTTGGACTGAATGAGTAGAATTTAGTACATTTGGTTTTGCGTTATATTGTTTGTTCAGCCCCAGATAACCAAGGCATCTCTTTCATGCTCAAGCCAGTTTTCATTTCTATATCAGTCTGTTGCAGAATGACTATTTGTGGATTTCTGTCAACAGGAATATGTACTGCATGTTTACTTCAAACTCGCTGCCTCTGCCAACAGTAATTTTTGATTGCAGCTTGAGTCACCTCCACTTCAGCTCAT
Source organism: Labeo calbasu (assembly GCA_019740295.1). Classification (NCBI taxonomy): domain Eukaryota; kingdom Metazoa; phylum Chordata; class Actinopteri; order Cypriniformes; family Cyprinidae; genus Labeo; species Labeo calbasu. Next base: position 3,682 of record JAHKKF010513499.1, read on the forward strand.
TACCACAGGCTAAAGTGGGCCACTGTGTATGATTACGTCCTCAGGAAACACATTAGTATAAGAGTACAGCCACAGACATCCTCTGATTAGGCCGATTAGGTTTATTTAAGATTGCGAGATCATAAGACCAAGAGAGGGCGAAGCACTTGAACAGAAAAAATTGAGCACTGCCTATTTTTCATGACCGTGGCTAGAGAAGTAATATAGTAGACTAAAAAACTAGCTGAAGTAACTGGTTTTACTGGTAAAATGGAAACAATTTGGTGTGTAATACTTTAAATATCCAACATTACAAGCTGTTTGTGGGATCTATTGATGTTTTAGTTAGATGCCAGGTAGAATAAATCATGTGAATGATTTACACATCATGCACGACCAGTCCCTCCTAAAAGATGTCCTCAATCCAGATGGAAGTAATGTGTAAGAGAAATAGGAAGATCAGTGATCATTGTTGGCCCATGTTACTTTTAAAGGGAACCCCAGGTATTAAGACTTGTATGGCTTAATATAGCGTAAATGACATGTAGTAGAAAACCCATGAAAGACTTACACTATTTAAGAAATCCACATCATTTTAAACATATTTTGGACTATGGGGGGTGCCATCTTTTCAATGACATGAAATGGTTGCACTAGGTGAGCTACTGGTGCTACCTTTTGCTATTTTTACCGCAACACAACTTGGAAAATAAAATACTGATACAATGACACATTGTGCTGCTTTTGGTTGTAATTTTCACTTAAAGGGCAACAAGAGAAGCGATGTAAGTCTTCGCTACTTTCCTAGCAATAAGAAAGCAGAAAAGAATGGGAAGATGCCTGTGAACAAATAAAACTTCCTAAAGACCCACGTCTTTGTTCTCTCCACTTTAGCCCTGATGCCTTTGAGGCTTTTAGTAGACCGCAGCTACTGAAAGAGCTTACAAATGGCAGAGACAAGAAACGCTAGATGCCATCCTGGCAGGATGTAAACACGCCGACGCTTGTCATGATGCCGCAGCCACTGTAGGAGTTTCTCAGCGTGGATTTCACTCGATATCCGGGGCGTTGAGACTCCTTATAGGGAAAATTGCATGGCATTTGTTTTAAGCCTATGCTTATATCCACAACCACCTGTAAGCTCTTTCAGTAGCTGTGGTCATTGTATCAGTATTTTATTTTCCAAGTTGTGTTGCGGTAAAAATAGCAACAGGTAGCGCCAGTAGCTCACAGAGTACAACCATTTAATAGAAAATAATGGCGTGAAAAAAATAAATCAACACAAGATGCTTCTTAGCTTCTTAAAGCAACTGCAATACTTCATTTGTGTTTCCTAATTGCATTGAAATGCATTAAAAGCAACTGTTGACTGACTGTTTTTTTCCATGTAGGCCACAGTCGTGTGCTGCTGCAGATGGCTGGTGTGGTGCCCAGTCCGTTGCTTCTTGAACTCCTGAGTTGCCCGTATTGTGCAAGGGCCCTGGAGACCATGGATGTGGAGCTCAGTGATTCAGATTACTCCAGATCAGAAGGGGACGTGGTGTACGAGTTCTCCCATGGAGCAGAGTTCAAACCCTGCCGTGCACCCCATCATAAAATGCTGGAGGAGCGTAACCGCCTGGCTCAGTATTGGGATGACTTCCGGGACAGATTGATACGCATAGTGGATAGCAAATACTTTAATCGAGGAATTATGATTGCCATCCTCATCAACACCTTGAGTATGGGGATTGAATACCATGAGCAGGTGAGTGCTAGTGTGGGTTCTTTAATGAATAGCCTGATTTTTCATAACAACCCATGTGTGTTTCATCTGCATCTGTCAGACAAAACTTATATTGCTTTAATATTGATTGGTGGTCAGGAAAAACAGAAGCATGGTTGTTATAATGACTGTTTGTAGGGAAACAAAGGTCTGTGGTAATAAAACTGACTGTATCATGATATATTACTCATCAGAATTCATTGGTGGCGTGTACTGGGATTAGCTTGCTATTTATTTTTCATTCATAAACAGTGATGAGGATTCATAGCCTTATTGGGCGAACAGATCTCCTGGTTATGTAACTGTGTTGTGCTGCAGTGCCTCTGATTGCACTTCTGTCTCTCCTGGTCGTGTTGTTTTAAGTTGCGATGTTACCACTCTTGGTTTCATACCTACTGTAATCCTGTGGTTTGACATTTAGCCAATCTGATAGAGGTCTCACAGTAAGGAATGGGTTTGAATGCTTGATATCATATAAAGTGGTTACAGTACTGACATTTTCTGCAGCTGGCATTGTGTAGAGGATAATATTAAGAAACTGAGACTTGTGTATAAACGGAATACTTTTTATGAGGGCGAATTAAACATTTGCTGACATTGTTGTAATATAAATACAATAAATACTCAATCTTGGATTAGCAGTAAGAATAGCCCGATGGCCTACTTCCAGGGTTTTAGCCAGATGACTCAAATGCCAAGAAACATGTATTTTTATGTCTTGCAAACTTGCACATTTGGCATTCTGTGATGTACTGAATGTTAGAAATTCTGCTCATTTAAATATGTCATCACATTTTTTGATACAAATGAGGTTGTCGAAGGACTTGACAGAGTCTTGAAAGGATCAGTTTGGAATAGCTGTCAATTAAAAAAAAAATCTAAATTTTTAGACCATATGTCATTGTCTTTCAGTAAAAGTGTGTTTATACATTTCTAGCTGTAGAATTTTTACATATTTTTACTGACTAGAAACCTACTATATTATTCCTTTGTAAATATTTTTTTGTTATTCATTTATATAATTCAAATTACTATAATTATAATTCAACTATATTTCTCTAAATTTCTAACAAATGTTTTCAACTGTAATAATTTTCAAACATTTAAAGCAGACCGGGTTAATTAATAAATTAATATTTGAATTATTTAATTTTAAAGCACAGAAATTACAAGACTTTATCACCTCTTCTTACTTTGAGCTCATTCTGAGGTTAAATACAGGTTTTAAATCATAACAAGATGTAGTTTAACAGCTATGATGCTGTTTTTAAAATCAAATCAAATCAAAGCTATGACAGGAAACACTGGCATCTAACAAAAAAAACTGTTAATCTTAAAAGAATAAAGCATATACACAAACCCAAATAGAAAATAAGAGTTATCAAATAAACATGTGTTCTATTCTGTGTCCTAAACTCCTGAAACATTGGTGTCTCATATTTTAGAGCATTCAGTGCAGTTTGGGAAAGAAATCAATCAATTCTGTATATGTGTGAAAATATCTAGATGTAACCCACTTTGTAATTGTTAACATTTTCTTAAGTAACTAAATTAATTATACATTTAGATTCTCAGTAACTGTAACAGATTATAGGTACATTTGTTTTGTTACTCTGTTACATGTACGGTGGCATGCGAAAGTTTGGGAACCCCATGCAGAATCTGTGTAAATGTGAATAATTTTAACAAAATAAGAGCGATCATACAAAATACATGTTATTTTTTTTATTTAGTACTGTCCTAAATAAGATATTTGACACAAAAGGTGTTTAAATATAGTCCACAAGACAATAAAATAGCTGAAATTATTAAACTAACCCCCTTTAAAAGTTTGGGAACCCTTAGTTCTTGATACTGTGTGTGGTTACCTGGATGATCTACAACTGTTTTTTGTTTTGTTTTGTTTTGTTTTGTTTTGTTTTGTTTTGTTTTGTTTTGTTTTGTTTTGTTTTGTTTTGTTTTGTTTTGTGATGGTTGTTCATGAGTCCCTTATTTGTTCTAAACAGTTTAACTGAGGGTCCTGCATTTACTTGTGTATATTTGAACCCTTTGCAGCAGTGACTGTATGATTTTGAGATCCATCTTTTCACACTCAGGACAACTGAGGGACTCAAACACAACTATAAAAAAAAAGTTCAAACATTCACTGATGTTCCAGAAGGAAACACAATGTGTTAAGAGCCAGGGGGTGAAAACTTTTGAACAGGATAAAGATGTCCAGATTTTTCTTATTTTGCTGAAATGTCATTTTTTTCCATTTAGTACTGCCCTTCAGAAGCGACAGAAGATACTTGTGTGTTTCCTGGAAGACAAATTAAGTACAATTTATCTTGATCTTCAAATTCAAAAAGTTGTCACCCCCCGGCTCTTAATGCACCGCGTTTCCTTCTGGAGCATCAGTGAATGTTTGAACCTTTTTTTAATAGTTGTGTTTGAGTCCCTCAATTGTCCTCTGTGTGAAAAGATGAAACTCAAAATCATACAGTCACTGCTGGAAAAAAATTCAAATATGCAAAAGACGCTGGAAAACTGAGAAAACTGATGGACCTGGGAGATTTTTCTGAAGAACAGCAGGGAGTTTAACTGTTCAGCACAAACAAGGGACTCAACCATCACAAAAAAAAAAAAAAAACATAGATCATCCAGGTAACCACACACAGTATTAAGAACCAAGGGTTCCTAAACTTTTGAAGGGGGTTATTTTAATCATTTCAGTTATTTTTTTGTCTTGTGGACTACATGTAAACCTCTTTTATGTAAAATATCTTACTCAGCACAGTACTAAATAAAAAAATAACATGCATTTTGTATGATCTCTCTTATTTTGTTAAAATTCTTCACATTTTCATAGATTCTGCAAGGGGTTCCCAAACTTTCGCATGCCATTGTAACTAGTTACTCCCCAACACCGCATACAGATGCATACTTTATGGTGGACCAAGTAAAAATGGGCAGGCAGGTAAAAAAACTGGTTCAACAAGGCCAGCAGAAAAAAAAATATCATGCTCAAAGTCAATTGCACTATATTTGATGACTGCCTGTGGGTAATACTTTTATGAAATTAAATATTGTAACTTTTCTGAATGGCAGTTTGGAGAGGAGAGTGATTGCTGTTAAAATAATGTTTAGCAGCTCTGGTTGAAATAAGGTTCAACTGCACCTTGCGGTGCCACACTTGACTTTACATCACTGAAAGAGCAGTATTCACAATAGGAGGTAAGTATGCTAATAATAGATCTGAATAAACCCTTTTATCCTGCATTTAATTATGTGTGATTATATATGATTGATTTGGTTGCTCTTTGACTAAAGCATAGCTTGTTGAATACCAACTTGGGGCCTAGATAGCACGTCTGCTTCTGAAGTAAAATCTTTAATCGTTATGTTACTTTAAAGAACAGATCATGTTGTCTAATTAAGCCAAGACACGAAATAGGGATCTTTTAATCCTTATTTCACCAGCAGAGGAGGTGAAAATAGTTTGCAGACTATTTGCTAGGGTGATTTGGGGATTAAAGACCTCCTTGCATAGAAATTCTTAGGCCTGTTTTAAAGAATTAACATAATTTCTTCAGTAAATTGATGGTTAGTTGAGCTGTAAAGCGCCTTTTGAGGTGAGACTATGTTTATCAGTGATTGTGTTACCACTGTAATTTCTGTGGGTGAGGTGTTTTTGAGTTATGGTTATTCTTTTTAGTATGTCTGACAGTTTTAAGCATCTATTTGTGATGTTGTTTGCTTATTGGCTAGTCTTTTATTTTAAGTTTATGTGTTTCCTGATTGAAATTGTTGTCGGCATGTCACAAATATGGTCCATTATGGAAAGCGGTTTCCATTTCAGAGTGAAATAAATAGGTTATTGCGACTTTATATATCACAACTGAAACTTCATTTATTGTCATTTTGACTTTCTTTCTTGTTATTGCAAAACAAATTATTTCCAAGTGATGCTTTATATCTCACAATAGTCATGATTCCATCACCGTTTTTATGCGCATTTTGAAGTATCTTATGTATCTAAAACCCATGTGACTGTGTTATGGGACGGGATAACTTGACTAACTAGCAGACTGATCTCATTGCATAGCATCTGAAATGTTGTTATAGTCATTCTAAGATGCCTGAGCCAAAGTATTTTTGTGTATTTGCCTGTATCACAAGACTGCATTGACAAACAGCTGGCATCCGCCTCCGCAAGCAATGACCGGATGTATTGTTTCGTCTTCTCTCTCTCAATCGCAAGTAATTTACTATATGTGAAAACTATTATATTCAGTGGCTTCTCCTACTTTTTAGTGATATTTAGTGCCAGTTTATCAGGAAGTGACAATTTTGTTCTCTTTGACTCGTTGGATGGAAACAAATGTTTCAAGCGATATTCCAGTTTTGCGCACAAAGCAAATTCACAATTTTGGATAGAAACCCGGCTAACGTCACTTTATCTCAAAATGTGACTTTATATCTCAGAATATAACTTTACATTTCGCAATTGGGATTTTGTTTTTCACAGTTACTTTTTTATTTTTTCCTCTGATGTGAGAACAGGCTTTTATATTTCCACATGTACTAAATAAAATGTAACTGCAAGAAGTTGTCTGCAGTTAATGCTGTGCATAGGGGTGGGTGATATGACCAAAATCTTGATTCATTTTATTTCACGATAACAATATATATATATATCAATATATTTTTATTTTTGCTTTAAATAAGGTCTTTATCATATCAAAAATGTTGATACCATGAAAATTTCATAATTCTTGTCACCAGTGTCAGTATCAAAAAAACTAATACTGGCCTAAATTTAGAAAAATAAAAATTTAAAAAACTCAAGGTCACTGAAGAAAAGTAAACAGTTTGTAAACAAGAATAAAAAACTAATTAGCAACAGGACATAAAAAAGACAGTACAGCAAATAAATAAGAAATGCTACATACGTTGTATAAAGTAATCAATTGTATAAAATCACTGCATATTCTTTACTGTGTAAATTAAATATGTATTTCTTCTAATTAAAGTTACAAAAGTGATTTAGTCAAGAGCAGTGAGAGATTTTCTCTTTTTTGTTGTCTGATTAACATGAATGACAGACAGCAGGAATATTAGACTGCTGTCACTTTAAGAGCTGCCCGGATCCAATATACTGTTACACATGTAATTTATTTTGTTTTCACTTAAGAGCTAAATTACTGTGTTAATGAGGATACTTGCAAAGATAGGCATTTTGACACATACAAGTGTGTGTATTTATCCGTTCAAGGCCTATAAAGCAGCAAAAATAACTCATAAGCACCATCTCATAAGCATTTCAATGGCTTAAAATCACTTGTTTTTAAATCCACAATGCTAAAAACTCATGCAAACGACAATTTTTCTTGACTACGTAGCACAGCAACGTCACGTGAGCGTGTAACCACGATAGAGGCGATAGCCTGAAATCTCTACCATTTGACAAATATTTACAGATTAATCATGTCTACCGGTATATCGCCCACCTCTAACTGTGCACGATGTGATAGGCAGGATGTGTACAGGGTAATTGCCATTTACTTAAAATCAAATGGTTCAAGGCTTATCCTTATAGGTGTTTTTTCAGTATACTGCCAGCTTTTGGAATACATTGTCACCATAGTAGTTATTGAGGGAGGATTACAGTAATGAGATAAGGCTGGCTGCATTGATCTATGTACTGAATGCTCTTAGCGTAGCGGGAGAAAGATCAGCAACTCAGCAGAGTCTCTGCACTCTGGAGTCAATCAGCCACCTAATCGGATTTACATGGGGCCACTGACAGTCTTCATTACTGCATCAGTCAAAGTCACTTCACAGAGCCTACGCCACTGTTCACCCCATCACCGAAGATACGCGCAAGTCTCCACTGTACATACAGTTATTTCACTTTGATAAATGATAGACATGTTCATTACCTCTGAGGCTGAGTAGCTGACATGAAATACTTTTGGGAAGTTGACGCATCCTGTATCGAGATGTGCTGTTCTCCTTCCAAAAGTATTTTAAAGCCGTTTGTAAGGCATTTGTTGGCTGATTCTCCAGAAAGTGTAAACACAGTGACTCTGTGGACTGTATTGACTTTATCAAAACAGTCCTCTGTTTGTTTTTAAACATCCTGAACAGCACAACATAGTAACAGTAGCTCGACCAATGGCATGAGTTTAGGGCGGGGCTATTGGTTTCTGAGACCAGTGGCAGAGTTTTTGGTATTTCCTATTTGCATATAACCATTTAGGGTTTTTATGCTGGAAGCTTTCATATTTTATATTATGCTAAAGTGCTAGCCAAAATGTGCGTATCACTTTTCATTGGTTTGTTAAAGTCTTAGCCCCGCCCTGAACTTAGACTATTGGTTGAGCCAGTCTTATGTCTAATAAATTCAGCCGAATAATGTATTCTGTAGAGCTGCTTTACAATTGAAATTAAGTTTCATAATTGATTGATTGATTGTTATTTTTCTGTTTATGATGTCGAAGCTAGTTTGAAACCATCTATGTTGTATAAAGTGCTATATAAATAAATGTGACTTGATTCCAGAACAGTCGGGGTGCTCAAACAAACTGCAGTTCAACTTATAGACATTCATTTATGTTATACATCAAATACCCATTTGCAAAGCACTTCTGCATCTTATCTTCACCCAGATTCTCATCAAAATCACACGGTTATCTATCAAACACATAATGCTGTTTATCTTCAGATTACGCTGTTCACTGAATAGTTTAGAGCTGTAAAATGATGAAAATGATCTCAAATAGCCATGAAAGTCACAGACAGTTGTTTTTTCATTCCTTTTGTCTTTTCTGAGTTGTTCCGCTTTCAGAGGTTCATAAAGAAGTGGGGGATGTGTGCTATGCATCATGGGATATGATGGAGGAATGTTGTAATAAGGGGTGCAGCAGCCGACTCCCTGTGGAAAAAAACGAATGTCTTCTGCTAACATCACTCTCCTTTAGTCTGCCACGTTGCCACCACTGAAAGCCCAGCGTCCCAACATGCATTTTCACTGTCATTGCTTTTCCGTTGCTCTGTCCAGCAAATGTGCTTGATGTAGCAGCAGTGGGAATTTGTAGCTTTGCACTCAGACAGACCATGTTCAGGAAAGGCAAGATGGATATTCGATTTGTGTGTAGTGCAAATGGCGCAGTTGAAAATAAAAAATGTCATCGTTTACTGACTCTCATGTTGTAAGGACATGAAAAGGGCTTCAAAAAGCCCCCAAAAGCACCATAAACGTATGATAAAAAATAGTCCACTAGACTCTTCTGAACTCATACATTCAATTTGTGTAAGAAACATGTAGAAATGTACATATTTAATATTTGAGTATTTTCTGTCATCTTTGCAGGACTGTAATGTGAAGTGTGTACAAAGTAACATATCTTTAGCAAGAGTGTGGAAGTAGCACATAACAGGCAAAATACCGGTATAAAAATGGTTCTGTCATGACAGCTCTCAGAGAGATTTACATGGTAATGTACATGGTAGTGTTAATGTGTTTGGTCTTGGCGGAATAGATCTGCTAGGCTAATGATGTCAGAGGTCAGATTGAGTGAAGAAATTATGGTTTTTGAGGAAAACATTTCAGGATTTTTCTCCATATAATGGACTTTATTGGTGCCCTGATTTTGAACTTCCAATCTAGTTTAAATGCAGCTTCAAAGGGCTCTAAACGATAGCATAGAAGCTCATATAGCACAGGCACTGGGATGCGCGTTCATGACGCTACGTACTATTGGATCACGTCGAAAGGTCACGCGGAACGTAGGCGAAACTACAGACCCACTGTTTACAAAGCGAACGCGCTGAGACTAAGAAAGTGCGAGTAAGTTTGTAAATGCTGTTTACAAACAAAAAGGTACAACGATGTCCTCCTCTCAACTTGTAGAAGAAAATAAGATGGAGTTTTTCGCCATACTCAGCACACAGACGATGAACTTACACGTGATTCGTAGTAGTGATGGAAAGTTCGGATCATTTTACGGATTTGGACCTTTGAGTCTCGTTCAGCAAAATGAACAAATCTTTTTTCGAGTCATTCCGTTCATTTTAGCTTTTGTTCTTAAAAAGTATACAAATTTTTATTTTTCAAAAAAAAATGGCAGATCGTTTCGCTAGGTAAGACACTTCTTCCTCGGCTGGGATAATTTAGAGTCCTTTGAAGCTGCATTTAAACTGCATTTTGGAAGTTCAAAATCAGGGCACCAATAAAGTCCATTATATGGAGAAAAATCCTGAAATGTTTTCCTCAAGAACCATAATTTTTTTACTACTGAAGACAGAAAGACATGAACATCTTAGATGACAAGAGGTTGAGTAAATTATTTGTAAATTGTTTTCTGGAAGTGGACTTCTCCTTTAAGTAAAAATAACTAAAAAAAAAAAATACAGATAACTTAACACAATAAAATGCAATAAAAACATGACAACATAATAAAAAACATGATTTTTAGAATCTGAGTTATCTGTTTTTGCAAATAAATTAAGGTTCCAAACGAGTGTTTTTACAGTGATGACAGAAAAAAAAACATTTTGGGTTTCCCAAATAACCTTTCATAGTGCCAAGAATATTTAAATAATCTAAAGAACCTTTTTTTGAGTATTAAGAAGCTTTTGTGTAATGAAAACGTTCCATGAATGTTAAAGGAACCATCAGTGCCAATAAAGAACCTTTATTTTTAATAGTGTAATGAAGAGTGGTCAGAATACTATTCACATTAGCTTTTAAGGAGGAAAAGAGTCATGATATGAGTGAGTAAATAATGACAGAATTTTTGTTTTTTGGTTGTGAGGTTGTTTGTGTGTTTATTAGTTTGTGAACTATCTCTACACGGTTTTGTTGAAGAGGGGATAAGCTAGATTGTCTGGTTAGGATGTTTCATAGACACAACATTGTTCTGTAATCGAATAATATTCTAAAACACAAATGCTCTGTTCCTCTGTCTTCAATGAAAAAAAGACGCCATTTTGTTGGAAAAATTATGCATAAGCTGGACGATTGTGTTTAGAATTCATCACGATTGAGGCTATGGCACTGCATAATGGCATGTGTCTCACTTCATGAGGAAAATTACACTAAACAGTGTCGTTGCACCATGGTATGTTTTTGAATCTGTTGTTCTGGCAAATTAGCATCATATTTTTACTTCAAACCATATTACAGTTAACACACACTAGCTATCTTGGCACCTGAGGTGGTGTCCGCTGCTGGAATAATGATTCACAAACCAACCTGCTGGACCCCACGCGAAAGCACATCTGTTTATGTTGCATAAATTGTAAGCTTTAAACGGAAATTTGCCAACTGAAAATGTTATTACATCTGGTTTGTGTTGACACTGCGAGGACGTTTTTCTGGGTTTTAGTTTATTCATGTTTCCTTCAATACTAGTGTACTAAATTGATGATGCTAAAATTGTTTAGAAGCAAAGATTGATGCCTGTAAGGCTGAAAACGCTTGTCTAATCTAACACTGCAGTCGAAGAGGGTATAATGAAGGGTTTTCATTATTCTTTTACTAATCCATTACTAATCTGTTGTTCCTGGGTAACAAGCAGTCTCAGGAAGTGGCATATAAATATTCATGAATTACATTGATTAATGTATGTAGATCAATGCAAGCAGCAGAGGCTGTGGAGCCCCCTAGTGGTGACCTGTTAGCGTAGTTTTGTTTCAGTCATTTGCTGGATATGGGTTTGCATTTGCGAAGGTTTGTTTCAATTATGATTTAATGATATCTAATGCAGTTTTATGTGTCTTTTATAGCACTGATAAGACGAGAGTGATATCACAGGTAGTGAAACCCTATCGGCTCAAATGTCCACGGGTTTTATTCAAACGGAAGTGTTTTACAGTAACTTTCAGCTTGCCCGTAGCGAGAGTGACGTATTGATTTTATAACACAGTGTCAATGTGAACAGTATCCAGGTGAATGCTGAGGGTGGCTGCTCTTATAATGGCCACCAGAACCAAGATGCTCGTATCGTTTATGTTTCCTTTAGAATGTGTTTATTGATTTGCACTGTGCTGAAGAACTGAAGAGTGCAGTGGTAATTCTTCAGTTCTTCAGCTGGTATAGTCTGCATCAGCAAATGTACGGAGACTAATTCTCTGGCCCTCAAACTGCTTATGATGGACCGATTTTAGTAGAGTGATCTGCATTGCTTTGCAGAGAGCTTTGGGTTTTATTTTGCTTGTTTAACCTCAGCTCTGGAGGTTTTTGTGTGAAAATGAACAATTGTAATTGCTTCGAAATATCTTTGTCATTTGGCCCGGAGGTATCGTGTTACATAAACTGTTCATTTATCATTTGAATGCGCTGCAGTTCTCCGTATTTATATACAGTACTACTCTGACTCACACCCTCAGGCTTTTCATGTTATGTTGTGAGAGTAAAGGTGTGTGAAGGTGCCATTATGAGGGTCAGCGATTAAGGTCACTCATATGTTGTATTCCCAGCAGTATCTTGGCATGACTTTGGCCTGCAGAAGGTAATGAGGTGTGGCTCTGTTTCCTCTCACAGCCTGAGGAGCTGACAAACATCCTGGAGATTAGCAACATCGTCTTCACTAGCATGTTTGTCCTCGAAATGCTCTTCAAACTGCTGGCCTTTGGCATCTTCGGCTATATCAAGAACCCCTACAACATCTTTGATGGGATTATTGTAGTCATAAGGTAAAATCTGTTATTTATCTGTATGTGTCTATGTCTTATATAATACTTGTTATGCTACATTTACTGAATATGCAATGCATTTTGAAAGTTTTTTTAATGTTTTTGAAATAAATCAAAGTTGCAATTATTTGATTATTAATACAGTAAAAACTGTAATATTGTGAAATATTACAGTTTGGCCCTAAACATTTAGTGTATAATCAAATATTTTGATTTAAAAAAAATAGTAAATGTATAAATATTTTGCAATTATGAAATGAAAAATGAAGAAGGTTAAGAATAAATTAAAATGACCTAAATTTTATTGAATTAAAAAAAACATGGACAAGTTATGCATCAAATATACAATTAATTTGACAAGTTTTTAAATGTTTTTGAAATAAATCAAAATTGCTTTTATTTGATTAATAATACAGTAAAAACAGTAATATTGTGAAATATTATTACAGTTTGCCCCTAAACATTTAGTGTATAATCAGATATTTAGATTAAAAAAATAGGAAAATGTATAAATAGTTTGCAATTATGAAATGAAAAATGTGGAATGTTTATAATAAATTAAAATTAATTAAAATTTTATTGAATTAAAAAAAAAAAAAACATTGACATGATATGCATCAAATATACAATGAAGTTTTTTTAATGTTTTTGAAATAAATCCAAATTGCATTTATTTGGTTATTAATGCAGTAAAAACAGTAATATTGTGAAATTTTATTACAGTTTGGCCCAAAAATTAAGTGTATAATCAAATATTTTGATTAAAAAAATAGAAAATGTGTAAATCTTTCGCAATTATGAAATGAAAAATGTGCAATGTTAGAATAAATTAATAAAAAAAAAAATGGACATGTTATGCATCAGCTACCTCATGCTACTGTGAAAGACAGTAAGAAATTTTTGCAGGATTTCTTTTTAAAATACATATTGGATTTTAAGTGCATATAAACATATGTTAGCAATACTGAAGTCATGATTTTTTTCTTATGTGAACTATTAAGTATAAAATTATAACCATGTGTTTCTGTGACAGTGTGTGGGAGATCATAGGGCAGGCAGATGGGGGTCTTTCAGTGCTGAGGACGTTTCGTCTTCTGCGTGTGCTCAAACTAGTGCGATTCCTCCCTGCACTGCGCAGACAGCTGGTGGTCCTGATGAAGACCATGGACAATGTGGCAACTTTCTGCATGCTGCTCATGCTTTTCATCTTCACATTCAGGTGCAGACCACACCCACAGCTCACTCAGCCAATTAAAACCAGGTTTGGTTTGATGCATTTTTATAGCATCAAATAACGAATAAAAAGCCAACTTAGTAGAAAAACAAGACCCTGAACTCATGACGAAAATGTACCTGTGGGAACTTTTCACAAGATGCGAAATACATACCGCCATGTATGTTTAGTGACATATTCAATGTGAAATGTCCACTGAGTGGCGCTAAAATAGTGTTATTCAGGGTGCACTGAAGCCAAACAGGTAAAAAAAATTTTTTACCCCGGAACAGATGAACGTACATACGGTATGTTTTATGTGACGTTGGTTTTGTACATGTCACCGCAGTTCTGACCCGAAATTTCCGTTGAGTGGTGCTATAACTCTAATTCTCTGTGACGTTTTAAAATAACGTACCTAAAACTACCCGATAATATGAACAACGCAGTTGCAAGCATGCCGTTTTACCTTTTTTTTGATCTTTCATTGTGAGTAATGTTTTTAATGGGATTCGTACCCAAAGATTCTGCATACTAGTGCAATTCCGTGGCAGCTGAGCTGCAGAGAAAGCTTGTTATGTCTGGAAAGCGAAACATATGAAGCTGTAATCATAACTTTGTCCAAAAACGATTACAAGTGCTCGATGTTTAGTATTAATTTCTGTTGGAAACTGCAGTGATACGTCCTTATTGGTACGTATTTCGCGTCTTGTGAAAAAGTTCCCACAGGTATGTTTTCGTCATGAGATCAGGTTAAAAAACAAACACGATCATACATCAGCATGATTAAAAATCATCTAAAATGATGGAAGCCATCTTTGGGAAAAATTTATTTGAAGTGCGATTTGACTTTTTATGTTTCGCTTACGTCCCTTTTGTTTACATGAAGAGGCCATCAGATAGCGATCAAAATAGGGTTGTTTTGGCTTCAATTTTCAGGACGTGTGTGGCACACTTGGTAGTAATGTGCTGAAAATGTGTTGTCTTGTCATTAACATAATTCTGGACTTACGTGCTTAAATGTTTATACATTTCATTTTTCTTTTACCGTCAATACAGCATTCTTGGAATGCATCTGTTTGGATGCAAATTCAGCTTGAAGATGGAGAATGGAGACACCATTCCAGACAGGAAAAACTTTGATTCCCTCCTGTGGGCCATTGTCACTGTGTTTCAGGTCAGAACTGAGATGATGCTGACTGTGCTGGGGTCAGGTTATGCATACACTGCAATACACCGCATTATTTTCACTCAGAAAATTGCTTGTAAATTTCACAATTAATTGCCAAAAGTAGCATGGAATTAAATCTGACATTTTGAAGTAGAAATGCTGAAATAGTACAGTAGCAGTTATCCAAGAGGTAATCAGTCTTACCTTTTCAGATTCACATTACACCAATCTACCTTTTTGTAACTGAATTTAAAAGATTATGACCAGTCTTGAAGAAAAAAAAATTAGACCAACTTATTAAGACTAGTCTTAACAGTTTATGCAACTGACCCCTGTGCTTAATTGCCAATGGAAAGCCTTTGTGTGCATTATTTCCTGCATTTCCTTACAATTTCCTGTGATGAAGCTGAGCTGCTGAACTTGCACTGTGTGCATATGCTGTACAGCAGCTATTCTCACTAGATTATCAGTGTTATTCTGTGGTTAAAAAAGACTTAATTGCTGGACCGGGACAGCCAATTATTTTGACTTCAGTAAGAAGCAAGAAAGTTTGAATGGTTTGTACAGTATCATCACAAAACACTACTCAAATTGGACCTACAGCATCAAATTCTGTATTAATTTCCCCCACTATGTAATTGCAGTAAAGAGTACTGTATTGCACATTTCATTAATACATCAGAAATTTTCTCTACTCAGCCATTCTCCATCCTTTTCTGTTTCGTAAACTGCTTGCGTTTGTGTTTCAGATTCTGACCCAGGAAGACTGGAATGTGGTCCTCTATAATGGAATGGCTTCCACCACCCCATGGGCGGCTCTTTACTTTGTGGCTCTGATGACTTTTGGGAATTATGTGCTCTTTAACCTACTGGTGGCCATCTTAGTGGAGGGGTTTCAGGCAGAGGTAACAAAAAAAAACCTATTTCAGCTGGCTCAGTTTCAGTGGTGTTTATTTTCTAGAGATCTGTGCACAAAGCAGTTGCTTTCTCCAGATAGTCTGGGGAGATAAACATCACTGCTCACACATTACTGCAGTCAACATAAAAATAAGTGTTTGACCTGAGAATCATTTTTCCTAATAATATTTTGGCAGTGAAAACATGTGTTATTTATCAGTTGTTAAGAATCAGAACAAAACAGAAACAGAATTTTGCAAATTAATGACCTTTTTGATTTAATCAGACAAACTTTCCAGTTGTTTGTGATTCAGTTTGATTCTTGTTAACAGTTCATTCATGCATTGAATCATTTGCAGTGGTTTCCCATACCAGATGTTAATGGGATACTTTAAAAGACAGAAAAAAATGAAAGTGGATATTTACTTTAATCCTGTGGAAGCCTGTTTCCAGCACTGAATAAAAAATAATAATAAGTTAATTTACTTTTTTCTCACAATTTTGAGTTTGCATCTCGCAATTCAGACTTTTTTCTCAGAACTGTGAAATATAAATTCGCAATTCTGACTCTTTTTCTCAGAAATGTGTGATATAAACTCGCAGTTGCAAGTTATAAAGTCAGAATTGTAAGATATAAACTCACAATTTACTTACAAATGTATATCTTGCAATTCTGATTTTTTTCTCCGAATTGTGGGTTTATATCTGGCAAGTCAGAACTGTGAGAAATAAACATATTCTTTTTGTTCTAAGGGGTCTTTTTTCACCCTCCCAGAATTGGACTGTATAACTCAAAATTGTGAGTTTATACCTCATAATTCTGAGAAACAAAATGTCATTTGCAAATGGCAATTGCTAGAAAAAAAGTCAGGAACGCAAAATACAATTTCACAAAATGCAAAATTCCTCTCATTTGCGAGAAAACACAAGTCAAAGTTGCGAGTTTGCATCTTGCAGTTCTGACTTTCTAACTCTCAGTTGTAAGTTTATATCATGCAATTCTGAGAAAAAGAGTCAGAATTGCAAGTTTACAGTATATCTCACAATTTTAACTTTATAACTCGCAATTGAGTGTTTATATCTCACAATTCTGAGAAAAAAAGTCAGAATTGTAAGATAAAAAGTCAAAATTACCTTTTGTTGTTGTTGTTTATTCAGTGGCGGAAACAGGCTTCCTTATAATCCACTCTAGAAAACAAAACTTGGAAATATCTTCTATTGTTTGTTTGTGACAAAGCAGTTTTTATTGCACATACAATGTTTGTTGCACATACTGTACTGCAGCCAATTTCTATCCAAAACATTATTAAGAGAGTAGCAAAGTATGGGAACACCTTAAATAAATAATCTTTTTAAAATAATGGATGTATAAAAATAAGTACATCTTATAAACCAATAAATCAACTCCATTTCTAAATCTGCAGCTAAAAAAGATTTAAATACTTTACAGTTAAAAGTATTTGTTTTCATTACTTTAGATTTAACTAAACAACCATAAAGAAGCTTGTGTCACCCCCACAAAATCAAAATATGTAGCTATTATGCAAATTGGTCACTCCTTGAAGAGGGTAAACCTGTGCCACACAAGTTGAACTTGTACTGCAGGGATTTATAGAATTTGGCTTGTTAAGGATGCAGATCTGTGCACAAACAAAGTATCTGTTTTCTCCATATAGTCCAGGGAGATAAACTGCATTGCTGATACAGTGCTGCAGTGTTTGGCCCATCTGTCATGCTGGGGACTGTGTGAATTGTGAACTTGTTATTAGTAGGTGTAAACCTGCAAAGGCTAAAACAAACACTGACTTCACACAGCCCAAACTGCAATCGAGGTCTAACAGGGTATAGCAGAGTACTGATAATATGGGCACCACAGCTGTCTGTGTGCACAGCAGGCTGTGAATGAGTGAAGGGCAGTTTGTTGTTGACGCCA
Source organism: Labeo calbasu (assembly GCA_019740295.1). Classification (NCBI taxonomy): domain Eukaryota; kingdom Metazoa; phylum Chordata; class Actinopteri; order Cypriniformes; family Cyprinidae; genus Labeo; species Labeo calbasu. The sequence continues at coordinate 21,323 of JAHKKF010513499.1, forward strand.
GAGGCCGGCGTCCTCTGAGAGAACGGCTCCTGTTTGGCTTCAGTGCACCCTGAATAACACTTTAGTGGGCTGAGTGCTTACTGAAACACTGTGAGCTGTCCACAGAAATCTCTCGTGCTTTGCAGGGAGATGCTAACAAGTCAGATGCGGATGAGGAAAAGCGGTCAGTGAACTTTGAAGAGGAGGAGAAGATGGGGGAATTACGAGATACAGGTTACTTCCTTTTACACATAAAATGCCTTCTATGCACACTTTTTACACTACATATATTTCTCCTATCCTTAGTATGTTCATTCAGGCTTAAAGTTAAGTTCATTGCAGACCCCATTAAAGAGGGCAGTGGTCCTCTAGAGCCACATTAAAGCCATACCCATTTCAAATATATGAATCTTCTGGGAAAAAATGGCCTTTTTATGTGTCCTTCCTCCATTTACCTTTACTACTTTGTCATTCATGGATAATCCTTTTAATTTTATTTACTGAATGGTGATGACTTTCATCGAATAACCCCTTTTTACGTTCACCAATAGAGCTGAAGATGTACTCTCTGATGATGTCAGCCAATGGGCACGTGGATCCTCGAGGCACTTTGCCCCCTCCAATCATCATGCGCACTGCTGCCACCCCGATGCCCACTCCGAAGAGCTCGCTCGGCCCCGAGTCAGTGTTTGGTCTGACCGAGTCCAGACGGGGCAGTGGGATCTCGATAGATCCAAATGCTTTTGATCAAAAATCCCTGGTAAGAAAAAAATCAGATGTCAGATTACAAAAATTCATGCATATCAAGGTGTTTATGTGACGACAGTGTTCAAAAGTATCAGTTTTCAAATCGTGCAGGATGTTAAAATAGTTTTGAAGCCATAATATAATATTCTGCAAGTAACTGTGTGAAAATGAGGCTTTGTTACTGCCTCTAGTGTTCATTTCAACACTGAAAAAAGACGTTTTTTCGGTCATGCAGAAATGTATATAGAGGCACGTATTTCCAATGAGCCTGTGTTGTATTTAACGTAAAATTAGTAAAATTCCATCAAATTGAATTGAATAATCCTTACGTATTTTAAATGAATAATTGAACAGTCCTTAATTACTTATTCAGTTAAGGAATGTAAGGAATATTCAATTCAATTTGTTGGAATTGTACTATTCATTAAATTGCATAAATCTTAAAGAAAAATGCTTACTTTTTTTTTTTAGTGCATAAAGATTGCTTGAGCATACAGTAGTTGGGAAACATAAAACTGATGTCATCATTTACCTTTTTATGACATAGGTTAGTTCAGTTTCTGAAATGTCATGTATAAATGTCATTTCTAAATGAATAAATCACAATATTTCACTTTCTACAATAATTCTTACATTGACAAATATTGTACAATATAGTTTAAATATATATAAAACATTTCTGAAAATTATTAATATGTGTACAGCAGAGGTTGCGCTAGACTTCAACATTGTCCATCATTTTGACGGACAGGGTCGTACAAATTCTGTCATAATCTATTATTATTATTATTTTAATTTTCATATTTTTTAATTAGATTAACACATTTTATTGCTTTTATTTTTGTTCACATTTTCATTTTTAATTATAACAACAAAATCAAAAACAACAAAATATGCTAGGGCTGGGTAAAATAAAAATAAAAAAAAATTCTCGATTTTAATAGATTCTCATTTTTAATGAACCAATATCGATTCTTAAATCACCATCGATCTCTCTGTCTATACTGTTTTCAGTTGATGAATGGACAGTGCATACTGCGTCTTCCTTCCAAAAAATAGCAATAGGATAGTCTTTGTGTTATTTTTGATATGAATGAAAGTGTCCGATTTCAAATTCTGTCAGTTTCCTTAGGAAATTCAAGCAATAAATACCGTTTTGGCGCTCTTTAAGGTGGCGTGATCGTTGTAGCTTCTGTGTATTCGCCTGTGCGTAATCAAATGCATAGGAAAACAATTGTGACAGTTTCGTTTTTGTTCTGTATCTTATGCTCTGCTGCCACACTGGAGCGCACTCGCCACCAACTGGACAGGGCTGAGAATTACAGCTACAATTTACAGTAGATCACCCTCAGTGTAATCTGTCAAAATGACGGACGCCCTTCAGATTTTTCCGTCACTGATAAAAAAATTCTGTCAATGACGGAGAGTTTTCGGTTAACGTGACCTCTGGTGTACAGTGTTAATACTGTGTATTTCAAGGTGTATTTACAATGTACTATCACTTTCTATTTGATGGTAACACCATAATTTTTTAATATTCATTCAATTTAAACCTTTACTGACAGTGGTATGCTTTTTCAAATCAATGTGAAACCAACAAAAATGCAAAAAACACTTTTTTTTTTACAAACATAGCACATTTTTAAAATATTTTATTCATTGTGGACACTCTTGTTTGTTACTGACTCAAACCTTGAAAAGTGTCTGTCAGATGCATAAATGTGATTTTGTGTTTTTTAATTGTTTATTGCTATCTTTTTTACTGTAGTCAGGGGCATCGCTGAGTAAAATACTGCTGTTCCCCATTAAAATATTACTAATAAAAGTGTAATCAGAAAGATACCATTTTTACAAAAAAAATATACATTTAATCTAATCAGGCAAATGTTTCAATTGTTCGTGATTCACTTTGATTCATTTGGACAGTTCACTCATGCAGTGAATCGTTTGCAGTGGTTTCTCTCACCAAAACAGTAAGGGATATAAGACAGAAAACAAACAAACAAAAAAATGGATGAGGTGGATATTCACCTTAAATCCACAGTAGGAAGCAAAACTTGCAAATGTCTTCTATTGTTTGTCAGTGACAAAGCAGTTTTTCATTGCATGTACAGCTTGTAAACAACTCTGTACTGCAGGTAAAGCCAATTTATATGCAAAACATCAAAAGGGTATTAAAAGCAATTTAAAGAATTGTTTCTAAACACATTAAACATGTTAGAAATGTATTGCTAAAAACACATTACAAAGACTGTGAACTATGTAGTACTAAATTGTGGAGTTAGACTATTTTTGTGTTCAACTTTTTTTGGGCGGGTCTGCAATCATGTCTCAATGATGCAGTGAAGAGGCAGCGACTTTTCCATGCAGACAGTGGACATGCCCTCAGCGTTTGAGATCAGAGAATACTGCTTATTTTTTCAAGATTTTGATGACTTATTTCATAAACTTGACCTTTTTTCATTCAAATTGGGCTGGGTGGTTAATAGCACATTTTTCTGTGGTGTGGCAAACTATTGCTTTAGGCACTGTAACATCTTACTAGGACAATATATATTCCTTTACTTCCCCAGCCCAGCCCAAGAAGATCTCCATGCCACCCCCGTGGCTCAGGCAGTAACTGGGGCAGCCGTAGGTCAAGCTGGAACAGCTTAGGACGGGCGCCAAGTTTGAAAAGGAAGGACACATCTGGGGAGAGGGAGTCTCTGCTGTCTGGGGAGGGCAGGGGCAGCTTTGAGGATGACGATTTGGAGGGTGAAAAGCTGGCCAATATCAGTGGGGGCTCACTGCAACGTCCCAGCTCTCTGGATATCCCTGAACTGCCCCAAACCCCCAGCTTCAGCTCATTGGGAGACTACCACGACTGCAATGGAAGAAGCCTGCATCTGCCCACTGACCTGTCCACCAACCTGAGCAAAGAAGACTCCATTGGAGAGGAGGACATGGATGATGTAAGTCATGGCTTAATGCTGTGTTGTTTGTTAAAGTCAGTTATTTTTTGAAGATGTCTTCCCAGGGGTTTGTCTTGAGAGGAGACTAATTGTCATGCTGTAATTGATTCAGCACCGTAGTCTGAAGGCAGTAATTGTTTTTCTTGGTGGGTGAAAAGTGACCTTTATTGGTGTCAGTGTGATGATATCTGCTCACTCAAGAGGCCTCGCCTTGAAATTGAGTTTCAAGTGCTGTGAAATAAACACAAACACAGGGCAACAATACAGCCTACATACAAACAACACACACAATCAGCCAAAAAGTCTAGACATGCACAACTTATTTTTAATTTTTACAAATTTTAGAATAATAGTAATTTAGAAGCCGGTTTCCGCCTTTGAGTAAAACATTTAAAAAAAAACGATTTTTTTTTTATCTCAGAATTGCGTGATACAAACTCACAATTTTGATATTTTTCTCAGAATTGAGATAGCAATTGCGAGTTAAAAAGTCAGAATTGTGAGATAGAAACTCGCAAATTAAACTTTTTTTCTCATTGCGTGATATAAACATACTTGCGAGAAAATAGTCCAAATTGCGAGTTGATATCTCGCAATTCTGACCTTATAATATGCAATTGTGTGAGAGAATTGTGAGATATAAACTTGCAATTCTGAGAAAATATCAATCTTTTTTCCCCCTCAGAACTGGACAGTTTAACTCGCAATTGAAAAAAAGTCAGAACTGCAAGATATAAACTCACAATTTCAAGAAAACTCAAGTTTTTTTTATTCATCAAAGAATCCTGAAAATTAATATATCATGATTTCCAAAAAAAGAATTAAGCAGCATAACTTTTTTCAACAATGATAATAAGAAATGTTTCTTGAGCTGCATATTAATCAGAATATATTAGACTGATTTCTGAAGGATGTGACACTGAAGACTGGAGCAATGACTGTTTAAAAAGTACTGTTGAAAAGTAATGTAGAAAATATTTTTTGTTATTTTTTAATTGTAATAACATTTCACAGTATAACAGTTAATTTAAAAACATAAAAAATCTTACTAACTTCAAATGTATGAGTGATAAGTCTTATTGGAAAAAGCATCGGCTAAATGAATGAAAGTAAAAAATAAATGAAGTTTTTTGTGTTCATAAGTTGTTCCTAAAAATATTTTATTTCTTCACTGTAAAAAAAAAAAAATCTGTAGTTTTTACAAAATAATTTTGGCAGCTGTTTTTGCCAGAATAATTTTCTGCAAAATACAGAACAAACCAAAATTTTACAGTATAAAACTAATTCACAAACAAGAAAATTTTTTATGTAAACTCAATAATGCACACGGCTATTAAAATCGGTTTTATACCTTTAACATATGAAGAGTTTATTTGCAAAAACATAACTCTTTTTTCTAAATTTTCAAAAATCATGTTTTTTATTATGTTATCGTGTTTTTATTGTTTTATTGTGTCTGTATTTTTAAAGTTATTTTTACTTAATCAAAATAAACCAACTGCAGTTTGATTCAGATTAACTGGAATGCACAATGAAAAAACATGATCTTTGAAAATTATTAAAAATGGAGTTATCAGCTTTTGCAGATGAACTCTTTATATACTGACACCACAACAATAATGCAAAAACTATTAAGAAATATGATTATTTTAACAAAATACCTTCACATGTGGAGTGTCAGTTTACAATTTTTGACTGTAAATTATGTTGATTTGTTCTTTTTTACTTCTAAAAGCTGTACAGTTAACAGCAGTTTACTGTAAAAATGAAATGTCTTTTTAGATCTTTTGCAATTTTTCTCTGTATATAGTACAGAAACTTACTGTTAACCTATTTACAGTTTTTTCTACGTAGCGTTTTTACAATATTTCACAGTTAAAGTTACACTAATTTTTTATTTTGTTGTAAAGTAAATTTGATTTTAGTTATGCATCATGGAGTCACTACTGAGCTGTTGAAAAACAAAAAAAAAGAAACACTTTCAGCTGTTTGAAAGGTGCAACATGGTGTTAACTGAAACTGCGTAATTGAGTACATGAGAAAAGTCCATAAAGTGTAAATGCTTCATATGAACGAGTGGAAGTTAGTTGGAAATGTTTTTGTAATGATTTCCCACAATTGTATCACCATCCGCATAATTACAACTTAATCCATCTTTCTAGCCAAGTACCTGGCACGTCAATTAGTCGTTTAGACGAAAAGGATTTTAATTGTGCAAAATGCATATTGCAGAGAACACATTTGCAAAATTAACAGTTAGGGCTATGAAATGGTAATTCATCAAATTTAAACAAGCATCCATTTGAATCCCTCCTTATTGACATATTGAATCGAGACCATTAGCGGAATGTTTACAAGCGGCAGTTCTTATCCACCCCAAACACTTTAAACACTTTAAACTAGTTAGTGTTTGGAGCTCCAGCAATTAGCTGTAGTTCTCATTCGATTTGCTTATACCTCTCTCTTGTGTGTTACAGAGCTTCTGTTTTCGTCTCAAGAGGACATTTGAAGCATATAAACCTAAGTGGTGTAAAGATCATGAAGACTGGTCCCTTTATCTGTTTTCTCCTCAGAACAAGTAAGCATTTGACGTCTCCAAAACAACTACTGACCATCTACTGCTTTTCACATTCAGTTTTTTAATGCACAATTCTGTCCTAGGTTTCGGATGATGTGTCAAAGGTTAATTTCTCACAAGATGTTTGATCATGTAGTCTTGGTGTTCATCTTCCTAAACTGCATTACCATTGCTCTGGAAAGACCCTCTATCCCACTATCAGTAAGTTTAGTTAAATGCAGTCATGGCCATTTGCATTGAATATTTCCTGTCAGCATGTGTGAATACAACATGTCCTTTCGTTTTTTTATCTCAGGAGCGGAAGTTCCTCATTATCTCCAATTATGTTTTCACTGTGATTTTTGTTGCTGAAATGACTGTGAAGGTATGATTTAAGCTTTTTCTCTCTATATAAGAAGTTCATTCCACAAAACTCTCTCACAGAGATGATATGGTTTTTGTTAAAGGTGGTGGCCCTCGGTTTTTGCGCTGGGAAGCACAGTTATCTGCAGAGCACCTGGAATGTTCTGGATGGGGTGCTGGTCTTTGTCTCTCTCGTTGACATTTTGGTCTCTCTGGCCTACACTGGTGGAAACCGAATCCTTGGCATCCTGAGGGTTCTTCGTCTGCTGAGAACTCTGCGGCCGCTGAGGTGAGCCAGAGCGAAAGGTCACAACACGCCTGTCTGAGGCTCAAGCAATCGATGAAATCCGCTACATGGTCATTGCTCCGGTTAAGGAACAAACTGAATGTTAATTATGTGGTTGCATTATCTTCTGAGTCTACACACTAAAAGCCCCTTCTCACTTGCCGATTCAACTAAAGCTTTGCAAAATTAAGTCTATTATCCTTGAATTGTTTTAGAGGTAAGACTAAGCAGCGGTTTATCGATCTTATAGGTCACTCAGACAATTGTACCATTACGTAAATGTTTCTGGAATCAAAACAGTTTGAAATAGGTTGTGTCTTTGTTTTTTTTTTTCACACAAATAGAGTGATTAGTCGTGCTCCTGGACTGAAGCTGGTGGTGGAAACGCTAATAACGTCCCTGAGGCCCATTGGGAACATTGTGCTGATCTGCTGTGCCTTCTTTATTGTCTTTGGCATTCTTGGAGTTCAGGTAATTACTTCAAATGCTCTATGCTTTTCATCAGAAATCGGAGGGATTTTCAGATAATGCAGTAGCGGTATTATCAATTACAGCTCTTCAAAGGAAAGTTTTTCCATTGCGAAGGTGGCGACACCAAAAACATCACCAATAAGTCTGATTGTCTTCAAGCAAACTATAAATGGATTCGGAGAAAGTACAACTTTGACAACTTGGGACAGGTAAGATTTAAGTCTTACAGTTATTATTTTTTTTACAATAAAATGTGTCATATTAGCCGATATCGATAATTACCACAATACATTTAAAATTTTTATTTCTTTCAAGTTTAAAGGCAGATTTTTGCTCCTAAGTGAATGTTATAGAAACCAAACCATTAATTGTGGTTTTAAAGTACTCTTTATGGTCAGAACATGACAAACACTTTACGTTTTTAAATTTTTACACTTTTCCAGTTTTTTCCCTTAAAATAAACATCTTAATATAAAAGCTAATTTCTTAGTTTCTGCACGTTCTAATGAGTGATATTGTTTCAAATCATGAAACAGATTTGTGTTGCCTAATTTTCAAACATATCTTCAGCACAGTTTGCAGTGCAGGCTGTAATATTAATAATATTACATTTTTTGTCTCTTAGAAATGCACATTTGACAGTAGCTTGAGTTGACAGTAGTAGTAGCTTGAGTAAGGACGCAGATGTAAATTTACAGTTGAGGTCAAAAGTGTACATACACCTTGCAGAATTTGCGATGTTAATTATTTTAGAAGGGTCATACAAAATGCATGTTATTTTTTATTTAGTACTGACCTGAATATGATATTTCACATAGAAGATGTTTACATATTGTCGACAAAATAAAACAATAGTTGAATTTATAAAAAAAATAACCCTGTTCAAAAGTTTACATACACTTGACTGTGTTGTTACCTAAATGATTCCCAGCTGTTTTGTTTAGTGATATTTGTTCATAAGTCCCTTGTTTGTCCTGGAAAGTTAAACTGCACACTGTTCTTCAGAAAAATCCTTCAGGTCCCACAAATTCCTTGCTTTTTTAGCTTTTTTATATATTTGAACACTGAGGACAACACTGAGGGACTCATGCAACTATTATAGAAGGGTCAAATGCTCACAGATCTTTCAGAAGGAAACACGATGCATTAAGAGCCAGGGGGTGAGAACTTTTTGAATTTGAAGATCAGGATAAATTTAACTTATTTTGTCTTCTGGGAAACATGTAAGTATCTTCTGTAGCTTCTAAAGGGCAGTACTAAATGAAAAAAAAAAGATTTTTAGGCAAAATAAGAAAAATGTACACATCTTCATTCTGTTCAAAAGTTTTCACACCCCGGCTCTTAATGCATCATGTTTCCTTCTGAAGCATCAGTGAGTGTTTGAACCTTTTGTAATAGTTGCATATGAGTCCCTCAGTTGTTCTCAGTGTAAAGATGGATCTCAAAATCATACAGTCATTGTTGGAAAGGGTTTAAATAGACAAAAAAGCTGAAAAACGAAAGAATTTGTGATACCTGAAGGATTTTTCTGAAGAACAGCAGGCAGTTTAACTGTTCATGACAAACAAGGAACTCATGAACAACTATCACTAAAAAAAAAAAAAACAGCTGTGGATCATTCAGGTAACAACACAGTATTAAGAATCAAGTGTATGTACATTTTTGAATGGGGTCATTTTTATAAATTCAGCTATTATTTTCTCTTGTGGACTATATGTAAACATCTTTTATGTGAAATATCTTATTCAAGTCAGTACTAAATAAAAAATAACATGCATTTTGTATGATCCTTCTTATTTTTGGAAAATAATTAACATTTTGCAGATTCTGCAAGGTGTATGTAAACTTTTGACCTCAACTGTATGTTCATTATGTTCATCAAAAACAGTAATATCTGTAAAAAATTTTAACAACCTTATTTGTATATGGTGAAATTGAATTATTCTGACCTTGTTTTATTACAATTAACCATTGGTCTTCCACAGCAGCATACATTTAGATGACATTACTACATTACTAGCATGGTAAAAATGTACTCTATAGTTTTTAGGTATTTATATGAAAACAGTAGTCTAAATACATTTTGTATAAAAGCACAAACACTGTAGCTTAATCACACAAATTGTGTAATTGTATTCCATAAATACATTAAATACATGTCTGCATTAATAATCTAATAAAATCTGATGTGATTATCCTACATTTCTGCCACAATACCATGGTGCAGTTAATGTTACTACGGTAAATCCATGGTAAATGATAGTGATTTGTAGATTGAAAAGCCTTCTGACTGTATTGTTATGCATGTGTTTCTCCTGTTTGTCAGCGCTGTTTCATCTGGCTTTAAACTAGTTTAAATCACAGAGTCATTTGTGTTCTTCGCTAAATTCCAGCACTTCACACTGGATCTCACAGCACTACTTAGTGCTCATCAGTGAGTAAATGTTGAATTTAGAGTCGAGCGGATAAACGGTCCGTGTGGCATGGTTCAAACAAGTAACACTGTTTCGTTACACTTTTGGCACATACAAATTACATCGAACATTTATCAAACTGTTATTGTTTTATTAAGGGAAATTATTTTTGTTATCATTTTATCGCTCAGCCCCACATTGAAGCATAATAAAGCAATGGGCTTTAAAGTGTGAAAAAGTGAGGTCATGTGCCTTTCATTTTTATAGGACTTTCAGAAAACGTTTTCCGCTGTAATGTGGTTGAAATGATTCCCAGATTGTCATTATGAGCCCTGGAACTGCACTGAATGAGTGATGGTTTTGCCTGCACGTGTCTCTCTTCTGTAGGCTCTCATGTCGCTGTTCGTGCTTTCCTGTAAGGACGGATGGGTCAACATAATGTATGACGGGTTGGACGCTGTCGGGGTGGACATGCAGGTTTGTTTTTCCTGCCTGCTGATGTTCAAGTATACATAAAATCACATGACTTTCCTAATTTGTCATATGATGGATGTGTCCTCTACCTTCCTGTCCTTCACACCGACAGCCTGAGCGCAATCACAACCCTTGGATGCTCCTCTACTTCATCTCTTTCCTGCTGATCGTCAGCTTCTTTGTGCTGAACATGTTTGTGGGAGTGGTGGTGGAGAACTTCCACAAGTGTCGTCAGGACCAGGAGGAAGAGGAGGCGCGCCTGCGCGAGGAGAAGAGGCAGAGGCTGCTGGAGAAAAAGCGCAGGAGTAAGGAGAATTGCGGGTCTGGTCGGTAGTCTGTTTTTCTGAGCACTGCCTGCTTCCAGAGCCTGAGAGAGAAAGCTAGAGAAAGATTTCTTTTAAAAAGACAGAAGCAGTCAAAAGGCTGAGGAAATTCAAAAACCATGCACAGTTTGGCACTGATCTGATGTCAGCCTTGGATTGTGATGGACTGCAGCATGTTCCTGCATGAGATGCCCGCAACTCAAAATGATGCATGACAAGCCAACAGGGGAAGTTTGCACAGTACATATGGGGTCAGCATTATGGCCAAAGCAGCAGAGCATCCTGCTATGAGTACTGTATATAGTGTGGTTAGTTAGTTAAAGGATTAGTTCACTTCCAGAGCAAAA
>JAHKKF010513501.1:0-14059 GCA_019740295.1 Labeo calbasu
TCAGCTTCTGAGCACAATCACTTACCAACACAATACACCTTTGCAGACCCAGCCATGTGCATGTGTGTGTGTGAACATACAGAGGCCTAGAACAGGATTTACCGCTATATGTTATCCTCCTTCACTTACAATGATTTATTGAGCAAATACAGTCTCATCAACATGCCTAATACGATTTTGCAGCACTGCGGGCAATGCCGAGGGCACAGGATTAGGTAAACAGGGCTTTAATCAAAGGCTCACATTAAAGGCTCATTACAATTAGCAGACCTTTTTGGATTTTATTAGTGTTATGGCACAGGAGCTCTCAGGAGGACCGTTGTCTGGCATGAGAGGCTGTCGTCTGGTTGTTTCGGAGGTGAGTGGGAGGGAATAAAGGAAGAAAGGGGAGTTAGATGCAACTGAGTGCAGGTGAGGACCAAATGGTGGTATTCCATACAAGCCAATCACATGGAGCACAGTGGATCCTGCAGTGGAGGGATTGTTATAGTAATTCTTCTTCTGGTATTTCCTGATTTAGAACAAGTTTCTTTGTAACTTTGTACCATTTAGTTGCTCCCTGCCTGTGTTTAATTTATAGGGTGTAAACTAATAACTAATGGGTTTCTTTGTAGCTGCTAACCATTTAGACACCATCTGTCTGTACATTTACTTTCCATATACACACACAAAATTAGAGAGAATAGTATATAGTATATATATGCACTTTAAGACCAAACTTTGGAAACCAAAAAAAACAAAACAAGGCAACATCATTTTTTAATGACCTGAACTTGCCTTTGCTTCTTAGAGCACCATTGTGTGTCGTTTATTTCCCTGTGGAAGCGTGCTGGGTGATGTTGACATCTCAATGCAGTCCTCCAAATGACAAGCAAAAACAGAAGAAAGTGGCGGGACATAAACAGAGCCGAGCTACAAAGAGGCACCACAAGGTGCACATACACACACACAAACACACGTATCCCAGCTGAGCTGTGTTGATGGAGAGTCAGTTTGTTGCAGATCGGCCTCACGCTGTGTTTCCTCCCACACGGTCTAGCCGAGCCATGCTCCAAACCAGCACTTTACTGATCCATTCTTTGTTTCTCTGTCTCTCTTTCTTTCTCTCTTTAGATCTCTGTGCTCAGATATTTCTTGTATTGCTTTTGTTTTTCCATGTGTAAGCCTACTATTAAACAAGCACATTAATCACCAAGATGAAAAAAAAAGTCATTGTTGAGACTAGGGCTGCCCCAATAGTCGACTGACTGTTATTTGAAGAGAAGCAGCTTGGTCGACCAAAATTTTATTAGTTGCTTAGTTGAAGAAAAAAAAAATGGAGTGAAAAAATGGAGAGAAAGTAAGTGGCGAAGTCACACAGTCCGTGACTGACAGATCGTTAAACACTCACTTATCATTCATCGACCTGAGCGCGTACGCATGTCATGCACCAGAGGCTGTTTAAGTGCTCAGGACAGTAGGACATAGCGGTGAATCAGAGGTAAAAATTGATATGAATACTGTTCAGTTTCTCGCACAAATCGATCGTTTCGTATCTTAGGACATCAGTGTATCATCACGAGTCACAGGGTTTAATTTGGTTTTGTTTGTGTATGTTTTTTTTTTACTCTCAAAGATTTGGTTGACTGCCATTATATGACTGACAGACTGAAACGGTTTGACTTAAAAATCTTTATTTGTGTTCTACTGAAGAAACAAAGTCACCTACATATTGGATGCCCTCGGGGGTAAGCCGATGAACATCACATTTTCATTTCTGTGTGAACTATCCCTTTAATGCATGACAGATGGAGGAGCCGTGCGGTCACTTGCTCTTAAAATACTCCGTCATTTTTGGTAAAATAATGAAAGCAAACAGAATGCACTTTCTGCTGTCTCGGTCTCCATAAACTTGAAACTTCGAAACGTGTATTCTTGCCTTATTGCAGACATGGAAAATGTATCTATAGAGAGTGAAATGTCTAGTTCTTAGTAAACTAATTCAAATAGAAAACAAATATTCTCAGATTATGTATTCCGTATGAAAAGTGCATACAGGCGCATCACTACTGCGGAGCTGGCAATGCAGTGTCGCTGACTTCATCTCGTAAGCCGAAAACAAAGACAGCACTAGTTTATTAATAAATTATTAAAACCTTAAAGCAGTCTCCTACTGTTTTCCCCAGACACATCCATAATTATTTTATCTGCCGGTGCACTGTTTGTGCGCTTGAGCGCTTATTAGGCTAAATAGGCAATTATAGTCTTATTATTATGATTTGTATGATTTATTAATAAACGTGTGATTAATAGTCGACAAATGCTTAAAATGAACGACTACTAGTTGACCAGAAAAATATTTAGGTGAGACATTGTTTTGACAAAAGGTAGTTTTTGGACACATTTACAGTACATTTTATATTTCTTCTTCTTATAGAAGAAGAACACTTTCACTGTCTATAGAGGAGCCACTGAATAGCTCCTAGATTTGATGTACTGAAAATGTATTCTGTACAGCTACGTAATTTAGTTTATAAGTAAATACATGAAATAATTGTATAATTTGCTAAATTATTTATTTTCTGTATATAGTACTTCCCTCCAGTCTTCTATCAGCTTATTGCTTTTAGTTTCCTCTATACATCCCAATAAGATGAGCTGTCAGAAAGAGTGTTGTCGGAATGTTTAGTATTCGCCCATATATTTATTGTTGGTTTATAGTTGCAGGGTTTAGCAATTAGTGTCACGCCTCTATCTGCACTTCTCTCCTTGGCTTCATGCTTGCGTTCACCGCAATTAAGAACAAACTGCTCATGTGGATAGATGTGGCCTTCCATTTTTAATTAGCAAAGCTAGTGTACATAGCCTGAGCTGTTTGGCCTGCATGTTGATGAGTTTGTTTGCTGTCTTACAACAAGGCTGAAGAGGATCTTAGGCTGTAATGTGGACATTTCAAATGCAATTATTATGATCAGAAAAATTAGTATTTTTGAGCTTTAAGTGTTACTTAATTACACATTTTGACTAATGTCAATGTCCCAATAGTTCATATTATAATGTTGTGAAAGAAAAAAAATCAACAAAAAAAGCAAATTAGTCTGTTGACTGGCATTTTAGACAGGATGAAAATTAACCTGCACAAGGTAATATGCTGTTTTGGCTGACCAATTCAAACCCATCAATAATAAATATAGTTTGGAATATGATGTTATGTAGCCAGTCTTTTGAAACAGCCCTGGTTACATTATTGATAGGCTACAATACTTCAAACCAAGTGTTTAATCCTGTGTTTTTTCAGTCAAAAGCAGGCTGATTTTTAAGCATCCTTCAGGAAATCAACTCTGAAGAGCAACTTTGAACACGGGCTGAAATTACAGTGCACAATCAGCACATCAGCACCAATGCACTGCTTGACAACATTGTTCTGCACAAGACCTTTTAAGTAATGGTGTGGGTTGTGCAGTAGTCTCAGATGCACAAAGCTATTATAAAACAGTAAGTATTTAAGTAAGGAAGGAAGTAATAAATTAATAAAATTTGAAATTAGAAATAAAACATGTTTAATTAATAGATAAGAAATGTTTCTTTCTTTCTTTCTTTCTTTCTTTCTTTCTTTCCTTCTTTCTTTATCTGTCTATCTATTTATCTACCTATCTATCTATCACTGTGTACCACTTGGGGACGCTCCATTTACCAAAATTTAAGATACACTGCTATGGAGACAATCACAGCTCCCTAAAGCATTCTTTAAAGTTGTAGGACAATATTTATAAGAAGTGTTGCTCTCTGCCAAAGACCGTTATGTCTGCAACCGTGGCTTTCCGGTGCCATGAAGTATTCTGTGACAAACGACTGGCTGTGGCTCCTTGCACACAAGTACATTTTTAAATCCACCCTCTCTCTTGTGTATAACCCATCCTTAAATGAACTCAAAGTTCTGAAGTAACGCTAATAGTTTGTGAAGAGTTCTCGCAATGTTATGAGCAGGGTTTCTCTTGTGTGGACCTGGTGGAAGACGTGTGTTTATTTTAGGCGGAAAAGTCAAAGTTTGCTGGTTCTCACTTAGACATTGTGTTGCTCAATCATTATTTGTCTCATTTTAGATTCTTTGCACTTCCTTCAGGCAAATGAATCATCAGATTCATCTCCTGACTTGTTTGAAATTCGCTTTCAGAAATGTTGCATTGTTCTCCGCCTCCAGTGTTCTCACTCTGTAAATTATTAGAACTTCTCACCCATACATTTGGTTTTGGTTGTATTCTCTAAAATTGATGAAGTGTGCACCAAAACATTTAAATTAAAATTCTATGATTCACTAATTCATTGTTGAACTTGTATCAGGGTTCGTTCAAGGTGCTTAAAGTGCTTGAAGCATTTGAGTTTGACTTTTGAGTTTGAAATTTTAAGGCCTGGAAAACCCTTGAAAATAGCAATATTCCTGAAGAGGTACTTGAAAACTGGTTCAATTATTGAAAGACAATGTATCTATGAAACAAGTGTTTAATGTTTTTTATATATATGTCTTTAATGTATTTCCAAGCTAAATTCACACAATTCAAAAAACAAAATAGTTTGTTCACGTATTTCAGTTAATAAAACTAGTAAAAAAAACAAACAAACAAGGATAAAAAAAAAAAAAAAAACATAAAATACTGAGCTGAGCCAGTAGTAGTACAGACAATGTCATGTAAACATGGCTGAAGATGTGAAAAGAGGAACAGATGAACTGAATCAATTTAATTTTGAACTGAATCAAAGTCATGTACGCTGGAACCGCTCTGACTGATTCAAACTTGTGACTTCAATCATTAATTTCAAGCAATTCACTAGCAAAATATAAATAAATAAATAAAGACAGATAAAATTAAAAGAGACAGTTATTTTTGAATTTCATTGCTTGTAACGATTTTAAACGGCACATAGTGATGGGTGAAACTCAAAATCAGTTAAACCATTGCATCACAAAACAATTTACTGTTTTCAAACGCTCCAATCGGAGTGAATCATTTGATTCAGACCATAACTTCAGATCGTGTATTGCCAATCATTTGATTCTGATCGGAACATCGGAGCGGGTTTCGCGAATCGTTTGATTCAGATGGAGACTTCGGTACAGGTTTGCATATCATTGATTCAGATCGAGACTTTGGTGCAGGTTTGTGAATTGTTTGATTCAGTTCTGGATTTCAGATCGTGGATCACGAATCATTTGTTTCAGATCAAGATTTCTGATTTCTGATTTTTGATTAATTTAAGAGCAGAAAAGATAAAACCATTAAGTTATAAATAGCAGTACAGTTATAAAAAACAAAACAAATAAAAAAGAAAATGAAAGTATATGCAAATACAAATGCGAAACAAAAAAAAACAAAAAAAAATTACTTAACCGTGGTTTTAATTTAAAAGAGAAGACATTGTTTGATAAGTGAGATCTTTAATTTAAGTCCTTGAAAATCAAAAAAGTAGTGCTTGAAAATTCCTTGAAAGTCCTGGAATTTCGTTTTACAATGTCTGTACAAACCCTGTTGTGTATTTCTACACTTATATTTCCCTTTTGTGGTGTTTGTGGATTGTTTGCCCAATGTGTGCGTTCTTTTTTATTCTACCAAAACAGTTTGGAATTTGAGTTAGTAAATAAAGACGGTGGTTGAGATATTCCTTACCTTAAGATGTTTCACCCCTTGTTGAATGCTTCTCGTAATGTTAGCACAAGCGCTTGTTAGGGCTTTACGATAGCTGTACTTAATTTTTATTCTGGAGATTCCAGCACTGGTTCTGCGGTGATTGTTCGTTGACTTGAGAAGCAATTGAACATGCGAGAACTGATTCACTCCCCTTCCTTTAATCCCTCAGGTGATACACGCTCCAGAGCACCATTTATTTGACTGATTTGATCTAATCCGATTGGATTCGATTTGATTTTCTTCCTTAGCCCTTCCCGCCAATTGGACCTGATCTCTTATTACGGGTCGGTAATGGGTTGGAGGGGAGGGTATCAGCTCTCATTTTTGAATCGCTGAAGAACAAGCTCAGATGAAATGACATTACGGTACGCTTTGCTAAGCTAATGCACGCTAAAGTCTGATCAGGCATCACTGTATGCCTGTCAGCAAGGCCTCGCCGGACCGCCGGATGCATCGCTAAGCTCCTGGAACACTGGAAAACATATATATGTCACAAAGGGTCAAGAAGGAATTAGATTAGTTCTGCCTGCAGTGCCGCCAACTCCCATCGTGCATTAACATGTTGTGATACATATAGTTCGTAGCAATAAATAGTATGACTGGGCTTGGAAATACCCTGGAGATCACTCATGCCATTACGATTAAATCTCTATTCCTCCCTGTCTTTCTCTCTGTCCATGACTGTTGTTTTTAAAGTACTTCTGAGAAATACTTGGGTGCTACTCCAAGCTTCTGATAACACCCACACCAAATCTGTATGGCACAGCAGAAACACTGGAGTGCATATGCAAGTCACTTAACTAATTGATGGAATTGGACTAATATGCTTTTACTTGAAATCCCGGGGACTCGCTCGTGCGCTACGTATTCCAACTTTTTTTGTTTTGTTTTGTTTTCGCTCCGTCTATATATAACTGTAACCATGTTTTGATGTATGTTGAGATCATTTTCTAATGATCTGATTTGTTTATGCTTAGTTGTCTACAGTACGTTTGTGAAAAACACAAGACGTTTCATCAGGTTCTTTCTTATACACACTCCTGTATTCTATAGAAAGTAAAAGCTCAATCTTTTCTCTTTTTCAGGAAGAAAATAGTTGCCAGCAACAACAATAGTAATGATAGCAGTCATTTGAGCAGAAGTAGCATCGTTTATCGACAGTTTTGCGGCTCTTCATCCGTGGCTTGTTCACTCAGTCTTCTCTTTTCTAACAGTCGTCTGTAGTCTGACACTCAAGTTTGCCAGTGCTATTGGTCTGGTGACAGATTGAGACTAGAATTTTTACTGACCTGTTTGCTGCCCAGTAAAACTTTACTCTCACAGTTGGGTTAGGATTATTCAAGCAGGATGACTTGGAATTTAAAGGTTTAAAAGAGCTCAAACACAAACTTTTGCAGACATTTGCAGTGTGTTGCTAAAAAATTCCGCTCACGTCTCATGACATCAAACTGATGTTTTGCACCGTTTATTCCTGAACGCATTTGAATCTACTTTTTTAAAGATGTTTTTATATCTTTTTTTTACAGTATGCTGGTGTCTATATGGTATGTGTGTTTTCATTCGGAAGATTTGATCGGTGGTACGTTTCTAATTGGACGTTGTGCAGATGTTTTCACAACGTCAGTGATTAAGTATCACATGTTCTATAATGCGTATGTGGCACTGTTCATTTAGGTACGCTTCTATACATCAATTAAAATGATTTTTGATTGGCGTCACAACAACGTACAGCAGCATTTTTGCAACGATATTGACTGACATTTGTGAATCTTCTCATTTTGAGATTTCAGTCCACAAAAATGGTGCTTAAAATAGCACACATACACCACCCAGACATGTACACTACCAGTCAAAAGTTTTTGAACAGTTTTAATGTTTTTTAATGAATTCTTTTCTGCTCACCAAGCCTGCATTTATTTGATACAAAAAAACAGTAATATTGTAAAATATATTTAGTATTTAAATAACTGCTTTCTATTTGAATATATTTATATGTGTTATTTATTCCTGTGATCAAAGCTAAATTTTCAGGGTTTTTTTGGAGGGAAAGAAATTATAAAAAATAATGTTTTTATTTATCAAGGAGGCTTTGAGTTGATCAAAAGTGATGATAAAGACTTCTATTTCCGATAAATGCTGTTCTTTTGAACTTTCTAGTAATCAAACATGTAATAATAGTAATAATAATAATAAATGTTTTTTTGAGCAGCAAATCAGAATATTAGAATGATTTCTGAAGGATCGTGACTGGAGTAATGCTGAAAATTCAGCTTTGAAATCACAGCAATATATTACGTTTTGAAATATATTCAAATAGAAAACAGCTATTTTAATTAGTAAAAATATTTTACTGTTTTTGCTGTACTTAGGATCAAATAAATGCAGGCTTGGTGAGCAGAAGATACTTCTTTGAAAAACATTAAAATCTTTTGACTGGTAGTGTACTTGTATGTTTTTCATGTGGAAGATTGCTCACCTGCAGCATGTTTTTAAAACATCCTTTTTTTAACCAGCTCATGGAGTTTAGTGTTTGTTTAGTTGTTTGTAGTGATCTTTTTGAATTCCCTAACACAAAGGGTGGCCTTTCTTTTGGAATATTAAAAGTGATATGCTTTGCATTCTATCAGTGCATTAGAAACCTTGATAAGCACAAAAATTCATAGATGTCTCATTTCCCCCCAGCTCTCAGGCATATAAAGAGAAAAGGAAAGGAACTCGTTTTATCTGCAATGCAGCAGCAAAGCAAG
This sequence comes from Labeo calbasu, assembly GCA_019740295.1. Lineage (NCBI taxonomy): Eukaryota > Metazoa > Chordata > Actinopteri > Cypriniformes > Cyprinidae > Labeo > Labeo calbasu. Next base: position 8,411 of record JAHKKF010513501.1, read on the forward strand.
CTTCTTAAAATCACGGAAATATTCATGAATCACAACAGCATCACAAACACTCCGTCAAACTCCCCTCGGCTCATTCTGCTGTGCAGGGTAATGAACAAAGCTGAATGGGTGACCAGTTCCCACACACAAACTCACCCTACATATCATAAATAAAGATGAAATCGTTGTAAAGCACTACGAGAGCTGAAAAGAATTAAGAGGAAAGAGTTACCCCCTCACTTCTCTTCTCAAGGCTGCCTTGAAAGGCCGTTTTTCTCATTGTCTGTCTCTGATCTGCCTCGTCTGGCTGCTCAAAGGCCAGCAACTTAGCCCTCCATTGATTTCTGCCAGATATATAAAAAGTGCTTAGAAGGTTAGAGACCATCTTAGAATTAAACAATCTAAAACTGTAATGACCCATCGCAAACCTTGAGATCGCTTTCAGTACTCCATGCAGCCCGAGGCAACAAGTGTCACTTCCCCAAAGACAAATCCGGCTTCTCCAATGCATTTTAAAGGAGTCTCCCTGAATTAAACACCACCCACTTCGCTTAAATGTCTAAAGATTACTTACTCATGTCCCAGAACAATTAACCTAAACATATTGTGCTTCAATTCAGCTGTAAGTACATTACAGAAACATAAGAATGAGCTGTGCATGCAGAGCGGAGGGCCGGGAGTTTTATTAATCGAGCATTAAGGCTCATGTAGGTTGATAATGATGATGTATGTGAGGCATTGTGGCCCGTGAGGTCTGGGCGATGCATTAACGCGTATGCCATTGTCGAGAGAAAAGAAAGCCACTGCTTTTTTATAAGGGTGCTGTCTGTGTGGCTGAAAAGTGTTTATTCGGTATAAGCTCAATAAAAAATGAAGCCATGAACCATTTTTTTTTTCTTTTTTGCATAAGATGCATCTTTTTGATCAATAACAGTGAGACAGATAGGGGTCCTGAGACAATTAAAAATTTATGGTTTAAAAATGTATTATTATTTTTTTAATAGCTGTGTTTAAAATGCTACACTCGTAGCAGGGCTCTTGAAAAACAGCGTGAAATCCGACAACAGCCACAGACGTCTGCCTGCATGTTAATTGCTGAAGCACAAAACTAATTTTGTTTTTTGCCTCAGTTTAAAAATACAGTGTGAGATATAAAGTATAAAACAAGTATAAAACAAGAAATGATGCCACATTGTGAGATATAAAGTCAAATTCTTGCATATGAAGTCACATTTGTTTAAAACCATCTGCATTAATAGAAATGATGTTGCAATCACTAAAACAATAAAGTAAGTCAAAATTATGATTTTATTTTATTTTTTATCAAACCCCGAAACAGTGGAAATGGTCTTGTGTGTAGACCGCTGTCAGCATGCAAATTAAGGAACTTAAAAAATTATATCAAAAGGCTGTTTGATAATTAGTTGCCTAATCAGCCATGATGGCTCAATCTAATTTATAAACTTTACAAAGTGTGCTTTCCTCTTAGTATTATATGTTGAATTTCAAATGAGCTTCCCACATCAGTGACCAGCTTTCTTCTCATTCTTCGTTTTTAAACTGCAAATTATGTTTCAACAGTGCTACAAGTAATATGTCTCTTTTTCTTTTTCACATGCTGCTCTGTCTGAATGATCAAAACATAAGGTAAGTGCGATTGTCTTTCTGTCACCCCTGAGCTTTATAATGACTGTCACTGAAGCACTATTATAGCATGATGTATAGGACTTGAGGTGAATGTCTCTGAAATCTACTCTTGCATGTGTTTGACAGTCTTGTGAAAACAGGAATACGGATGGTTACTTAGCAACAGCACTCAAAACATCAGTGAGGTTTTTTTTTTTCTCTCTCTCTCTCTGATGTCGCCTTTTAAACCCCTCTGGTGCGCTAGAAGGATTTATCTTTAATATTATAACATTTAGTGTTGATATCCACTCATTGAAAATAAACAAGCAAGCATGCAATATAAAATAAAACCTCCTCTTTTCTTCCTCAATTCCATTTGATCAAATACCTTTCAGCATTGCTCTGTTGGACAGAACTTTGCATTTACTTCCCTGTCGTTCGTATTTAGGCCTGTGCCGCCCAACGGCAGATTGAAAGCGGCATTTCTCGTGCTGCCAAATTGTAGTCTCCTCCTGTGAATTTCGTTCCCTCCTCCTCTTTCTTTTTTTCTCTTTCCTTTTTCTCTGCAAAGCAGGTTTGATGTGGGCTGGATGCTCGCAATTGATCTAAAGCGCTTTTATAGAATAGGAAACTTTTTCGTCTCGTTTGATTTGGCCATGTGCAGCAGAGGGAAGAGCAGATAAACACCTCTGTCTCTTCTGATTCTCCCCGACGCCGTGTGAGGCCCGCAGACCACCACGCACGGCCGCGAATGCACGCGTTGTAGTTCTTTTAAGCACGACTGTGTGTGTGTGTGTGCAGCTTTTGTGTGTTTCCTTGGTCTCTGCAGTTATTTGCTAGCTCATTAGGCTTTTCCAGCTTGCTTGAGCAGAGCACCCTCAAAGACCAGCCTCAGCACTGGCGCTAATGATACACATCAGCAGATGTGTGTTTGTGTGGGTTTGTCAATGTGAGGGTGTGCGACGATGCTGCTCAATACTGGAGTCGTTGCACTTCACAGCCACATATCTTAATGACACATTTACATCCTGTAATAACATATTCCCTAGTAAAACATTGGCTGAATCTGAATATGCTTACATTCCTCCTATATAGTAAGTGAAAATAGCATGTGAGAAGAATAGTATATCTGAATCTGAAAAGCATCTAGATAGCCTACTACCACTGACTAGCTTTTAAAATGTATGTCAAATAGACACTTTACTATCCCATGAGGCCATGGGAGAGGAATTGTGAATGGCAGGAATGCAGTGGAACATGACAAATATGTTTGGATTGCATTCATACTGCACACATTGATACTATATAGAGCAGTCTTTGGACCAGTTTTACTAAAGAGGGCAAATTTTACTAAAGAACGCAATTCTTGGGAGTGATTTACTAACAATGCGCAAATTAAAGAACACAGACGCAACATCTTATTTACATATAGACCAACACAATATACCAAGCGCAGCGCAAATTAGCATAGCCACAGATAAAGAATAAAGAAATAAAGAAGCCACAGTACGTTGAAAAGAACCGGAGGCCAAAAAATGAAGGTTTGCTAGAAAAATTAATAGATCTAGTATTGCCTTGCAATTGAAATATTAAGTGTGGACTAGGTTTGCTTTTACACTAGAATTTGACTGGGTAGTTCAAAGTGAGCTATGTTATTAGGTAAAGGGATAGTTCACCCCAAAATGAAAATTCTGTCTTTATTTACTCACCCTCTTGTCTTTCCAAAGCTGTAAGACCTTCGTTCATCTTCAGAACACAAATTAAGATATTTTTGATGAAATCCTAGAACTTTTTGACCCTGCATTGACAGCAACACATCTACCACGTTCAAGGCCTAGAAAACGTTTTGTTAAAATAGTCCAGTTGACATCAGTGGTTCAAATGTAATTTTATTCAAAAAGAATACTTTCTGTCAAACAAAGAAAACAAAATTACGACTTTATTCGACAGTTTCTTTCGAGTCAGTCTTCAATGCCTGTTTACGAAAGTACCACGACTAGACTGATGTGGAAGAGAAGAAATTATTGAATTAAGTCGTTAAGCACAAAACTTTTTTTTTTTTTCAGAGAAAGCTCTAAGATTTTATCAAAAATATCTTAATTTGTGTTCTTGGAACGACGTGAGGGTGAGTAATTAATGACAGAATTTTTATTTTTGTGTGAACTATCCCCTTATTTTTTAGTTCCACCATGGCTTTTGTGATGTCATCGGAAGGGGAAAAGTTGTTAAAGAAAAGAATGTAACTGTCTATTGCATTTTGATGAAAGACAATTATAGGGCAAACACATAGAAAGAAGTACGGCCGGACTGTACTTTCTGACTCGGCGTGGAGGTCAGAGAGAAGATTGCATCGGCAGGACTCGCGATGCGGCGCATCAGCTTTCAGCTCCATTCCATCAGGCTGACATGCCGAGATCAATTTCTGAGAGACGGAGCACCGTGTTCAGCCTGCTGTGCCCGCTGAAACCGGTTCTGACCCGGATTACTGAGTGCAGGCTCTGGGTACCAACCAGCAAACTATCAGCAGCTGTACCTGTTCTCTTCTAAGATCTCATGTCACGTATGTCCACAGGACCTCTTGACATGGCTAAAGCCTCACAGTAAAACTTATTGCCGTTTTTGTGCTTTTCGTTTTTTATTACCTTGTTATTTTAAAATATTAAAGTCGTTTTTTTTTTCTTTGCATGCAAAACGTATTCTTGTGGCTTCATAAAATTACGGTTGGACTATTTTATCGTTGTCCTTACTATCTTTCTGGGCCATAAGTGTGTCAGTTGCGTTGCTGTGTATGCGGGGTCAAAAAGCTCTCGGATTTCATGAAAAATATCTGAATTTTTGTTGTTTTTGGAATGACATGAGGGTGAGTAGTTAATGACAGAATTTTCATTTTAGGGTGAACTGTCTCTTTAAATTTTATATGCTTTCTTCTCTTGTGGTAACTATGGAATTTTTGACAGAAACTTTGGTTACCATGGTGAAGTTGTGTAAGGTTTAGTTTTTTTTTAGTGACTGTTGTTGGGGAGAGTCTTCATGTTGGCTCACTCATCACTCTTATTCTACACTGCCAATGAAACACCCCTCCTCTCAATATGTGCACCAAGAGACACACAGGCCACAGTCAGGGGAAAACTTGCTTAAAAGTATTCTTCTGTTCTTATGATCGTAACCCTCTTGTCCTAATTTCTTTCTCAGTCAATTCTTTACTTCCTGTGTCGCATCCCCATTTCCTCCGTCATTTACTGTTCCTGCCAAACCTGAGAACACATTGCTGCGATGCAGAAACCCATCTGATACACTCTAGTGCATAGCTACACAGAAAATAACTTAATGGGAGTTGTTTTAATGAAATCTTTTCCCTTTGACTGTTCTTCTGCTGCTTCTATGTATCCTAGTTATTAACTCATAAAGTTAATGTTTAATAATGCACACACACACACAAACACACAAACACACACACACACACACACAGTCATTTCTGTGTCCTTCCTGTTATGCCTCTGGGGGTGTGTGGGTGAAGTGAGCCCCCAGTGATGCACATTAAAGATGAAATATGCCATACGCAATTAATTATTAACCACGCAAACATGTTTTATCTTTTTATCTTTTATTTTTCTCTTTTTCATCTCTTGTAGAGATAAGATTCAGCTTGAATTTTGCCACTGAATTTGGAGAGAGCCTTATCCTCCTGTGCAGCATCTCTCTCACTCTCTCTCTCTCTTTGCACTAGTTCAATTCCAGAACAGCATACTAACCGATATGGAATCTCTAAGTGACCGATTTGGAACACTACATAGGCAGCAAAATGTGCATCATAAATGCTTTGTATACGTGAAGCGCAATGGAAATTTAGCACAGTTTAGCAGTTGTTTATGCTCTGACTCTTCCTGTGAATCTCTGTAGACTGCATGTGCATTTCACAGGCTTGTTTATTTGACATGTTTGCCATTCTAATTTTCTTGGAATAGAATATCGAGAATACTGTAGATCAACTCAACTAGTAAGAAGTAGCGACGACGTTAAGTCTGCCAAACTTTATATTTACCT
>JAHKKF010513502.1:0-10653 GCA_019740295.1 Labeo calbasu
GTTACACCACTCAACCAATCAGAATGAAGCACTGGAGCTAACTGTATGAGTAATCTTATCATTATAATAGCAAATGCTTTGAATAAACAATAGCAAGCGCTGCTCTCCTCAGCAAGTCTTGTGATTTGAGGTGTCACTCATGCCTGTAGAACAAACGATGCAGGACGATTTACACGGCAAAGTTTCATAGGGTAATAGGGTTGTTCAAAGTGTGAGCAATAATATTAGTCCCTCAAAAATGCATTAAAGGAAAATCATTCGGCTGACGTGGCGTTATATTACTGCAAGTTGACAAGTAATTTTCCGTGGTGGGTTTACATTGTTGCTTACATAATCTGAAATCCAGTGAATGAAAGTAAATAAAGTTGACAGATTTAAGCACTACTGTGTCAGTCAAGAAACCTCTGGACTTAGTGAAGAATGTGGCTTATTTTGAAAGTAATACTGTATTTAAACACGCCGCTGAATATCTGCCGTGACAGCCGGTAAGATTACGAGAAAGCCATTGATAAACATTGTCATTTCAGATTTACTGGTATGAAAGCTGTCTCATATCTGCGTCTTCATTATGATTTACATACCAGAGGGAGCAATCCCACTGAGGCAAAGAGCAAAGACGACAGCGCTGGCTTTTAATTAAACCTTGTCTAATTTAAACCACGTCACCGTGGAGAATTCCCTCAGAATCCGATTCACAAGAGAAGACTGGTTTGAAAACGCTCCTGTCACAATAAAGACGCTGAGCTCACCTCCCAAACAATCACGAGTTCGCCTCGGCTTCCTCCACCTCCACTCACGTTAGCTGGGGCTACTTCAGGATCTGCCAGCCAGAACAGAGAACAGACAACAGAACAGAAGAAAGGGGCTTTATAGCTGTGGGATTGGCGGCAAAGCCGAACACTTCCTTTTCCTGAGGTGCGGCTCAATGGTCTTTTCAAAACGGTTCAAAGAATCTGAATGAGGCAGAATGTAACAACCTGTAGAATTTTCAGTTTTCTGATGAAAAATGGTTGTCTGGTCTTAGCATGTCTCTCAGCCTGGTTTTAGTGGGGTTTTATGTACTTTTTAGTCGAAACCAGTTTTCCTGATGATTTACTCGCCCCTACTGTATGTCATCCAAGATGTTCATGTCTTTCTTTCTTCATTCGAAAAGAAATTAGGTTTTTAAGGAAAACATTCCAGGATTTTCCACCATATAGTGGACTTCAGTGGCGTTGAAGATCTAAAATGGAGTTTCAATGCAGGTTCAAAGGGCTCTACATAATGTCAGCCGATGAATAAGGGTCTTATCTAGCGAAACGATTGGTTATTTTCTAAAATGTGTGTTGGCAGTGTTTACACAACCATCCTAATATGATAACAATCCACCCAGTGTTTTTTTTTTTTTTATATAAATATAATCCCATTTTTTTACCAAATCAGGCCATTCTCAGCTTCTTGTCGGTGTGATGTCACAAAAACCCAGGCCACTCCCACAATAGCTAATTGACACGGCTGTCTTATCCCTAAAAGAGCGAGTTGAGAACAGTCCATTGTTTAGACTCTGGTGCAGGGGAAGACAAGAATGTCTCAGATTGAGCGATTGAGGTGTTTTGTTGTTGGATGTAGTAATGAACATAGCAGTTATCATTTACAGCTGACATCTGAGCCGCTGAAGATGCAGAGGATTAATGTTACTTTTATTTTTGAAGGAAATGCCCCCTGGCGATCTACATGAATGCGTCCATGTTCGCACAAATCATTCGTGATCCAACTTCACCTACAGCAGAAGTGAGTATGAGTGTTTTTTATGCATCTTTGCAAATCATCTTTCTTAATAATGTGATAGTTAGCATGTTTCGTGGCTAAATGCGGCTAAAGTAAACATTACGGCTCATCACCTCACAGAGGAGGAACATGCAACATTTAAAGGAACATGCAGTAGAATGGCTCGCTCTAAAAAGGGCTGATTCTGACCAGGTAAAAAGGGTGTTTTTATTACTACTGAGAAATTTTAAACAAAGTATGTTATAGACTTCTTATTAAGACCCTAAAGAATCATATCAGCTTGTGGAAAATGGCTATCGGATGACCCCTTTAAGGGTGTTTGACTTTCTTTGCATGCTCGCTTTGTAAACACTGGGTCAGTACTTCCGCCTTCTTCAAGTGTGACCTTTCCAACTTGATTACAAAATGCATGCAGTCGAGCTAGTGCAAGATGAGCATTTGTGGTTAAAAAGTAGATACATTTTTATTTTTTTTAGAAAATGACCAACTGTTTCATTACATAAGACCATTACTCCTCAGCTGGGAATGTGTAGACCCCTTTAAAGCTGCATGGAAACTGCAATTTGGACCTACAACCCATTGGCTCCCACTGAAGTCCACTATATGGAGAAATGTCCTGGAATATTTACATCAAAAACCTTAATTTCTTTTAGACTGAAGAAAGACATGAACATGAGATGGGGTGAGTAAGTTATCAGGAAATTTTTATTCAGATGTGAACTAATCCTTGAAGACTGTCAAATCGAACAAGTTCAAGCTAGTTTAAGATGTTTTAAAGTAATGTGCATAGTACTGTTACAATTATGAACAGATTATGTATTTGCATTTGGTTTTTTTATGCATATAGTGTAGATTGCAAGTTAAATTAAGAGTCAGTAACTAAATATTGCTAAATGTTATTTTCTCATTGTGTAAACAGTGTTCTGTTGCAACATATTTACACTGGCTGGATGAAAATTAATTAAAAGTAAATAATGCTCAATTCCTCAGCCGAAGGGAAAACTAATAACCATAATTATGACTATTTACACTACTGTCCCACAGTGCAGTGCAATATGTTAATTATTTATCAGTAATTATGACATAAAATGACCTATATCTTTGATTTCACAGTATAGATATAGCTGTTAAATGTTGTAAATTCCAAACGAATGCAGTGTGTCTCTTCATGAAACAAGTTGTGCTGAATAATCGTGATCTGAAAGAACAGCTGTTTGCATGTCATTTTCACTTGGGATTGTGTGATGAAGCCTGCGTCTATTTGTGAATCAGTGATCGAAGTATTTGCATGCAGTACCTGAGCTTAAAATAGAGCCTTTCAAGTGTTACTGCCTCATAGAATACAGGAGAAGTCCACTCAATTTTTGTTGATGTCGACATGAATTATTGATAGCTGCATTTCCTGATCGCTGATGTCCAGCCGCTGAGCGCAGAAGGGTTGCATCTTGCATTAAAGAATATAGGTACACTAGCTACTTTTTCTTCTAAATTTCCGTGCAACCACATTTTCTTGCGTTTTTAAACTAATTAACTAAAAACGCCAGCCTTTCTGTGAAGCCATTCCGATTTCTGCGCACTTAATTTGCGTCCTAATTGTCTGTAAATTATTTTGCAATTTGGATGTTCCCAGGAAAACCGGTGTGAATGCATGAGTGTTTATTTCTCATGCCTGAACTCTATTACAAGGAGTCGCTCCCAGTGATTTAAACTAATTATAGAATTAAATTACATTTTCTCCTTCCTGATGTATTAGAGATGACAGATATGGAATCGGGAGGGATGAATGCATACCTGCAGCTTTGGTGCGAACGGGTTTGGATGGCACGCTGGGTTCCCCCACCCCCACGTTGTTGATAGCCACAACTCTAAATTCATAATCTACCCACGGATTTAGATTCACCGCCGTCGCATGAATCATCTGTCCAGGCACAGAATCAGGAACTAGGATTAAAGAAAATTTGGAATGGAAAAACACATCAGTGCCCATCTGCACAAATGAATAGCCTAGCATAATTATTTTGCATTTACTTCAGCAGATATATTTCGGTCCGTCTTAGCAATTGCCTGTTTCTTTTTTTTTTTTTAATCTTTCACAGTGTATTTTAAAAAAAGGCATTTGCATGAATCACATTTAAGTGACTCACCCAAAAAAGAATATGAATATCAATCTAACTTTTCACAAATAATCACACATATCTGTATCAATACAAAAAGTTGCAAAAGAGATCAGTATATTTTGTTTATTCCTATATCATTGTGCCAATTAATTTCATATTAAATGAATATGGTAATTTGGTATATAGAAAGTATCAAAGTACCATGGTATTATTGGAAAACAGTATAATGAAAAAAAAAAATTATGCTTAAAAATTATTATAAATGTGTGTGTGTATATGTGTATATATATATATATATATATATATATATATATATATATATATATATATATATAATATGCTAGCAACATTTTAGGTTTTATGGATTTAATTAAAATTTACATTTAAGTTACAAATGAACAAATGTGAAGTGGAAATTTTGTAAATGTCAGGGTTTTTCACTGTAAATTCACTGATATGACTTAAACATAACATAATATAACTTGACATTTCCAAAAAATAAATTTGATTTATTCATTTTTAACTGTATACACTATCAGTCAAAAGTGTTTGAACAGTAATATTTTAATGTTTTTTAAAGAATTCTTTTCTGCTCGCCTGCATTTATTTGATTCAAAATACAGCAAAAGCAATAATATTGTGAAATATTTTTACTATTTAAAATAACTGCTTTCTATTTGAATATATTTAAAAATGTAATTTATTCCTGTCATCAAAGCTAAATTTGCTTTGAAATCACAGGAATAAATTACATTTTAAAATATATTCAAATAGAAAACTGTTATTTTAAATTGTAAAAATAGTTACTGTTTTTGCTGTACTTTGGATAAAATAAATGCAGGCTTGGTGAACAGATTTCTTTCAAAAACATTAAAAATGTTACTGTTCAAAAACTTTTGACTGGTAGTGTACAGTCAGTGAATTTACAAATAACCAATTTATCTGTAAAGGTTTTTATTGTAGTATGTTTATAGTTTTTTTGTTACCATTAAAATTATGACTGTTTTTACAGTGTACTTTTTTTTTGTAAGGGGTGGTTCAATCACAATAAAGTCCCAATAAAAATCACATGAACTGGTTTTTTATAATAAAATCAGATTCGGCAAGAAAGTAAACAGACTGCTATACCAGTTTTGACTGCCTGCCAGCCGATAGAGAAAGGGGTCCTGGCTTGCACGATGTAGAGGGTAACAGGACTATGGTTGTCAGGTCCGGGGCCCCACGAGAGCTGAGCAGTCCTGTCCGTAACGTCCCCCACCAACACGCCCACCGGTGCACCAGGGGGCCCTGACAACACGGCCGCCAAAGAGACAAAAAGGACTCAAACTTGCTGCGTATCCTCATCAGAGAAGGGCACAGCAAGGTGACCAAGTACCTTGCGATGTGAGACAAGTCTGCCCACAAAAGGTGACATGTTTAATATTCAGAACCAGGGAGAGAGATCCTTCACTTGATGATGGAAATACAAAAGGTTCTAAAGAGCACGAAGCAGGGAATTAATGCATTGATTTCAGATACTCCTGTAGTCATTACTTCAAGAGCTGAATAACGGAATAAAATAGAAATAGCGGGGCAAATAGTGAGGCCTTTTTAATTTATATTTGATAAATGCTCAGAAAAGTGCAGAATACTGAACAGCCTCTGCGGGGGAAGACACACATACCTCTGACAATTAAGTCTGCCGCTGCAGACACACTGTCCACTGCTGTATGCACCATGCAGACGTACTTCCCAGAGTGCTTCAGCTGCACGTTCCTGATCATGAGATCCCCAGAAGAGCCCTATAAGGAAAGAGTATTATATAAAAATGTGTTCAATCTATCTGTCCATCCATCCACAAATAATCACACATAACTGTATTAATACAATTAAGAAATGCCCCAATTATTGTACCACGAGTAAATAATTGAGAAAAAAAATAAATTAAAAAGTTGCAAAAGAGCTCAGTATATTTGGTGTGTTTATTCCTATATTATTGTGCCAGTTAATGTCATACTAAATTAATATGGTACTATGGAATATAGAAAGTATGATGTTGTCATTTGATAACAGTGTAAAAATTACATGCATGGTAAATCTGTAAAAATTTATTGGAATGTCAATTTTTTTCCAACTGTAAATTCACCGATATGATAAACCTTATATATGATAACCTGACATTTCCAAAAACTAAATCTGATTTATTCATTTTTAACTGTATACACTACCAGTCAAAAGATTTTGAACATCTATCTACTTATCTATCTATCTGTATCTAAATAGCCCCCATGATGTAGTTTGGTTGCTATATTCATGTATTATAGACTGTCAATGCTACTGTTAAGTATTTTGAAAGAAAAAACAAAACAAACAAACAACAACAACAAAAAAACCATAGAATTTCCATGGTACATTTTAAAGACATTCCACCAAATTAAGACAATTAAAGAACATTATCATGCAGATGAGTAAATAATTTAACAGCCACATACAAGTAGTAGCCTATACTGTACAGTACCATTTATAAATGCTTTTGAAAGAAGGGTCTTACGCTCACCAAGGCTGCATTTCTTTAATTAAAAATACAGTAAAAACAGTAATATTTGGAAATATTACTGTGATTTAAAATAACCGTTTTCTATTTAAATACATTTGAAAATGTATTTTATTCTTTGATGGCAAAGCTGAACTTTCAGCAGTGTCACAAGATCCTTCAGAAATTATTCTAATATGCTGATTTAATACTCAAGAAACATTATTCGCAATGCTGAAAATGCTGAGTGTTTTTTTCTAGGATTCTTAACATTTATTTGAAACAGAAATTCTAAATTTCTAAAATTCTAATTGTCTTTACTGTCACTTTTGATCAATACAATGCATTCTTGCTGAATTTCGTAATTTTAAAAAACATACTGACCCTAAATTTATGAACGGTAACGTGTATTTTTAAGGGATATGTTGTGGTCCTTTTAAGGGAAACTTAAAATTCTCCAAATTCAAATATATTTTTATGTCATATTTGCAAAATATCAGGAAGCAGCAAAAGCTCTCATAGTTGATTGGCTCTTCAGTTAAGATACTTCTTTCAACTCGCATGGACAAGCAATCCTTCTGCTGTTAGTGAGAGCCTGGCATTCATGCATTTGTTCATCAGTCTCTCCAGGCTCTCTAAAGCAATACTTGGCAACTTAAAAGCTCTGTGGATGATCTACACAGTGAGAGAGTGGGTCCTGTGGATAGCTATTTGAGGTTCACTGTGTGTTAAACAGAGTGCGATGTAAATCCTGTAATCAGACAGATTTGTGCCTCTATGTTCAGAGAGCATCCAGGTGCCCTTGTACTCAAGTTCCCCCATTGCTAGCTGAGCTAAAAAAAAAAAAAATGGTTTAAACACCAAGAGATCCCAATCATTCCTCACTCGCATTCCTCTACCCCGAGTGATTTCAAAGAGGAATCCAAGGCTACAGTAATTCAGAAATTCAGCATTTGTAGCTTTGAATTATAATGACTGACAGAAACGCACTCCTCCAATCATCCCGAAGTGATCGTGTCTACTGAAATCGATGAGCTTCCCGTTGAAGAACCACTTGAAGACGGGGTGTAGAGTGGAGTCTTTAGATACTTCACACGGCAAGACGATGCTCTCCCCCACCGTGGCATCCATGCTTAAAGGAGGCACTGTAATCTTGGTCGGTTCTGTCAAAAAAGGAGCAGGACAGAAGGTCTTCAGTTATGCATAAATTTTCAGCCTGTCATGTTTGGAAACTATACAGCCAACCAGCTAAACCAACTGAAAACCAATTAAAATTATAGATGAAGTTTATTCAGCAGGTACTGGACTAGTGATCAAAAAAGGGAATCTGCATCATTTTAAAATTAAACACCCACAAAATTATATAAAAAAAATCAAAATTCAAAAGTCTTGAATTTGAAGCCATCAAAGTGTCCAAAAAACATGCATATGTAATGCCATAAGTTATTAAACGAGTAAACTGAGAAAAAAGAAATTGCAACAGCAGCATATTTTTAATTAAACATGGGAAAGTGACTGGGGAGACGAGGATGAAATCCGCTGCCGGTGCTGTGGACGGCTCGGATTTTTTTTCACACCAACGACTGGACCAATAACTCACACATGACAAAAGCTTGGATGAGTTATACCTCTGTCAAACCGGCAGGAACATAAAACAACTATATATTTCATTATCAATTTCATGCTTGGGTTGCTAACTGTTTTTCCACTGGTTCTCATCCGGTTTAAGGCGTCTGCTAAGAAGCAAGAGAAATGTGCTGTTTGTGAAATGTGAAAGGTGCTTTACCTTTGACCACTAACGTCCCAGAACTGCTGGATGTACCGAAGGGGTTTCTGGCGACACAAGTGTACCTCCCTGCGTCCGATTTAGTAACGTTAGTGATCCTGAGGGTGCCGTCCTCTGAGATGGTCCGCCTGCAACAGTAAATAAAAACTGTTGGAACAACTGACTCCAAAAGCTTTTGATATTCATAGTCTGTGTGGTGGTTAGTTTAAAGGGGTCATCGGATGCCCATTTTCCACAAGTTGACATGATTCTTTAGGGTCTTAATAAAAAGTCTATAATATACTTTGGTTAAAAATTCTCAATGGTAGTGTAAAACAACACCCTTTTTTTTTACTTTTTACTCATCCTATTCTGAGGGATTGTTCCTTTAAATGCAAATGAGCTCTGCTTGCCCCGCCCCTCTCTTTTCTCTGTGGAGTGACGAGCCTGTTTACTTTAGCCGCATTTAGTGCGTTTAGCCACAAAACTTGCTAACTAGCATGTTTAGGAAATGTGATTGCAGAGATTATTAAAAAAAACCCCTTGTACTCACTTCATTTACGATTACGACAACAATTACGATATTATTGTAGACAATATATATTGCACACTCCTTCAGCAAGGGTAAATTAAATAAATAATAAATATATTTACCATATTTGGCACAAAATCAGCATAGAGTGAGGATGTGACACTGAAAAACTGAAGTAATGGCTTCTGAAAATTGCCACCAAAGCTTTGCCACCAAAGGCCATCAAATAACATTAAAATACAAAACAGTTATATAAAACAGTAATAATTTTCAAAAGAAAAAAGTTTTGAACAGTACTGTATGTGTGTGTACAAACAAATAAAACAGAACTTCTCGCTCTCCTCAAACAGGTTTTTATTAGAGGTGGTTGTTCATACACAGGTTATGGATTTTTCATAACCCCTAACCCTCAGTATGAAATGCGTATTTGACGGATATGAATCATAGCTAAAATTATTGAATAGGAGAGGTGTGTGAGATATAGAAGCATCCAAAATCTTCAACTATGTGTTATAGAACTGTGTTAGGTAAGAGTAAAAGTATTTGGGTGGTGAAACTGACAGTCTACTGGAACAGATGAAAGAATAAGCAAAGATGGTCTTTAACCCGACACGTTCTCTGACACACAGAGTCCGCTCAGGTACTGGATCAGAGCTTTAATGTTCAAGGATACAGCAACCTTCCTTCCTTCCTTCCTTCTTGACTCCCCAAAAGGAATTCTTAAAGAGCCAGACGCAGCCCAAACATTCCAGACAAAATAAGATAAAAAAAACAACCAGTATTTTTCTCTGTATGCTTGTCTTTCTTTTCTCAAAAAGTCTGAAAGATAGAGAAAATCATTTAGGGTAAATAGTCAAGAGTTTTTAACAGAATACAGTCAGCTAATGAGATTCTAAAAGATGAAACCTCCACATTCACAAGTGAATACTGCTATATTGAGGCCAAGAATAAAGTAAAAAGGAAGAGGATGCAAAAGGGAACCTGGTTTGAATTCTCACCTGCAGCCTTATCGTTATCCAACACATGTAAGATGCTATCGACACATTAAAAAGCATTTCCAAAAAGGCAGCGAGAGCAGATGTGATTATGGTGGGCTGTCTGCATCATGTGAGGAGATGTTGATAGCGTCTGACTGAAATGCTAACCTGGCTAGAGATCTGACTTCACAATAGAGCTGCAACAGCACAAACAAAACAGATTCTCTCACTCTCCTCAAGGTTTTTATTAGAGGTGCTTTGTCATACACAGGTTATGGATTTTTTATAACTCTCCCCTAATCCTCAGTATTAAATGTGTATTTGGCAGATATGAATGATAGCCAACATTACGTGGGTTGTGTAGGAGAGGTGTATAAGATGATAAGAGCACTGTAAGTGATAATTTATGCACTGTAAAATTAAAATAAATAATAGCAATCAAACAGCAAGTAAAACATGCTAAAAATCCCATAGAATGGAAAGAGGATCCTGAGATAGGGACTAGTGTCTGGGTTAGAGCCCTATCATCTGCGTTGTTGAAAATGCGAACGGAATCGTGGAATCCAGTCATAAAAATGGAATTTGCCCAATTTTTCGTGAATAAATCAAAAGTAGGTTAGTACACTTTGATCAAAATGCGATATGGACTAGTGTCTGTGAATTTTAAGCCACAAAATATAATTTAAATATGAATCCTGCATGTTCTGCATGTCTCTGTGTGAATGAATGACGCAGACGCGCGGTTTCGTTTACTACACACGCTCGCTGTGTTTTCAGCCTCTGCCGCCTCAATATGTGAGTACTTGAACGCATGAATATAATCTCTAGAAGCTCTCTGAGAGTCACTTCATGAGCATTTTACCTTTTCTTGTGAGAAAAACATATATATAAACAGAAATTTAAAAGTCTTCACAGCAAACTGTCAAAATAAAAGTTTGGTTTAACTTGAAGAAACTCTGACAGAAATATATTACCTAATAAAA
>JAHKKF010513504.1:0-2500 GCA_019740295.1 Labeo calbasu
TATATTTTTTTTTTTTTTTTTTTTTTTTTAATTCATTTTTTAATATTTTAAATTATATTCCTGGTCTTTGAATGTGCTGGACAATGGATGGTTTAGGGTCGAAAAGAATGAGAACTGCTGGTCGAAACAAAAACAACCATAGCAATGCCACTGAAGCACCGTGTTAAAACCATGGTACTCCACCAATGTACCACAGTAGCCTACTTTTGTAAAGTCACTCAGTTCAAAACATAATGGCACAGTGAAGGAAACGCACGGTGATGCTTTGGGAATGAAATAAAACGCTGTAATAAAAATGTACGAGCCGCGTTTGTACCTGCGCGCGACGCGCCTCCATCACTCACAATGTAAACAAAGTTCAGCAAGGCTGTTGCGCGCGACGCGAATGTTTCTGTTTTTACCTGCCTGGTGAAGAGGATCGCCGCGTCGTGGTGATGCTGATGGTCGTCATCCAGCGGGTTCTGCTGATTCTGCCACTTGCAGAAGCTCTTGAGCGTCGCGGCGGCGTTTTTGGACACTTCGATCCCCTTCTCGTTCTCGGACAGAATCGCGACTTTAACCACCGACAGGCGGATGGGGTTCTCGATGCTGGCGTGGCCGTAGAGTTTGGACGCGATGGACGCGAGCGTCAACAGGTAGTGGTGCAGGTCCTTGCCGTACTTCTTCGTCATGGACGCATCGGCGACCAGCAGCAGCTCCACGTGCCGAGCGCGAGACACGGAGCGCTTGCGTCGCGCCAGCGCGTCTGGCTTCTCAAACTTCGTCCACCATCTGCGAGCATCCTCGTCGCGCTTCCGCTTTTTATCCCTGCGCGTTTTGCGGTCGCGCGTGCCGCAGCTGTGCCTCTCCGGCATCGCTTCGAAACTGAAGCTGTCGCGCGTGTAGTAGTGGAGAGCGCGCATCGCGTCGGCGTCCTCGACGATGTGCGCGTCATTCTCGTGCCCCTTCGCCCGGATGAGCGGCGTGATGGTGTACCGCGCGTGATCCAGTGCGAAGAAGCCGTCAAGTCCGCCGCCGCACAGATTGAAAACCGCAAGAGACTTCGCGTTTGAATTGACGGTGCCGCGGTAAACGCATTCCCGACGCGGCGGCGACGCGTCCGCGTTCAAATCCAAGTGATGAGACAGTATCGACTCGTCCCGCTCCATATCCAGCTGAAAGCGCTGCTCGTCCATGTACAGAAGGTAACCGGCTTTTCCTCCCCCGTGATAAATCCGATCCACGGTGCGCACGACGCCGCGGGCAGGTGCGAGCAGAGACGCGTTCGCAGGTGGACGGAACGCGCTGAACGCAACGGAACCCTCCAGAGCGCAACACAACAAAACAATCCGCCACATTATTCCATGTAGTTCAATCCGGTGCAGGAAACTTTTGTAAACATTACGATCCGAAACACAGCTTTAAAATGACTTGCGTGAGGAACTCGAGCCGGACTGATCCATGAGTCCTGGTGCGCATCTCACGCGTCACGGAAATAAACACATGAAGGCAGCATGAGAGAGCAACGACAACTAAAGTGAACTTGAAGAACAAAACACAAAGTTTCCTCTTAAAAGCACCGGAGAGAGAAAGAGTGAGAGAGAGAAAGAGAAAGAGAGAGAGAGTCCTGCCCCTTTGCGCTCGCTCTCCACTCCAGACCTCCTCCTCTCATTCTTTCCCAACTCTCTCTCTCTCTCTCTCTCTCTCTCTCTCTCTCTCTCTCTCTGTGTGTGTTTGTGTTCACTGTACAGGTTCATCTGTATTTGTTAGTGGCCAACTGCTTGAAAATGTCCTCACAAACATAGCGAAACAAGTGCTGTGCATCTGAAATGCTCATAAATCATCTTCAAATCTACTAATGTCAACAGGTTTTAGACACAGTTTATAGAAAACGCATCATTTAGCATGAGCAACACTGCATGCATACATAGCTGCATGTGTTATAAAGGTCAAGGAAAGACTGTGTTTCTCCATCTACATGTTCTGTTTGCTCTCATAAGCAATATTGATGACTTTTCTTAATCTTACAAGATCTGATAAACTGGGAACTGTTTAAAACATAACAGTAGTGCATATGACTCATGCATTACATTTCAGCTCTTCTGAAGTTATATGAAGCTTTGTGTGGGAAACAGACAAAGACTGAAGTCATTATTTACTAAAATTAAAAAAAAAGGCAATTGATGTCACTGGTGTCAAATCTTACACAAGGAAACTGATTTCATGACTCAAAATCATCGTACTGATCTTACTGATAATAAAAATAAATAAAACCTAAGCATAAATAAAATGTTGTGCATGAAAAATGTGGAAGTGCCCTACGTTTACCTACTTCATTTGTATATTTTTTGTGTTTTCCAGAGCTTAACAGATCCGTCTCCATTCACTTTCATTATACAGTATGTAATACTTAGACATTTTTCACAGACAACATTAAGAGATGTCATCGATTTGATGTTTTCAAGTCATTAAATCACATCTGTTTTGATGCCAGTGACATCAAATAACATTTATGTTTTAA
>JAHKKF010513504.1:5000-10554 GCA_019740295.1 Labeo calbasu
CAGTTGAAGAGAGAGTTCAGTCGAAATTAATCGGAAATTACTATTCTGTCATTTACTCACCATCATGTCATTCCAAACCCTCAGAGAAGTGTCTTCTGCTGGCCAAGACTGCATTTATGGGATTAAAAATAGTAACATTTTTGGCCAATGTAACAAATTAACACTTTTATTCATTAAATTGATCAAAAGTATCAGTAAAGGCATTTAAGATGTTACAAAAGAGTTTTTATTTCAAATAAATGCTGTTCTTTTGAACGTTCTATTCATCTGTGAATCCTGAACAATAAAATGTATCACTGATACAAAAATGTTCAGAAAAAATTCGGATTTGATCACAGAAATAAATTACATTTTGTAGTGTATTCACACTGAAAACAGCTTTTTTAAAAATGTAATAATATTTCACAATTTTTACTGTATTTTTGATCAGACTTGGTGAGCAGAAGAGCACGCGTTTGACACCTTGTTCCTTCACATACAGCGTTCTGCTGCATTTCTATAGGAGTGTGTGGGAGTTGAGAGGAGAACACTGTGTACCATCACGCGTCCGTTCATATAGTGACGGTGAAGGCCACCTCCTCACGATCACCTCCTCATTATGAGCTCAAAACCCCACAGCCATAATGAACAGTTACACTCAACCTTAGTTGGCATATGAGCGACTTATAAAATGTTCAAAATTCATAGATTAATGCATTTATGCACTGATTATAAATGTAATGATTTTTCAACGTTAATAAAATATTATTAAAGTATGTTTTACAAGAAAATACTATTGCTTATACTATTGCTAGTCTTTCTACTTCAACAAAATTTCTCATTTAATTAAATATTACTTGCATTTCTTTGTAAGGATTTATGAAATTTACTAGAAATTTCTGAGTGAAAATTATTTAATACTTAAAATTATTTATTTCAATTAATATTTATTTTATTTTATTTTATTTTTTATGTATATAATTATCAGCAATCAGTCCTTAAAAGTCATGTGAAATCAACTCTCTTAAGATTCTGCTCTTAGCAAGAATTATTCATTGGTGTCATTATTTTAAAGAAAAACATGTTTGTTTTTCAAATTTTTGTTCTGCTTTTTTCACTTTTGGTCACTTTTGTCACAACTATCTAAATGCCTAAATATTATTTCATCAAATGTATTAAAGTACTATTTATTTATTTATTTATTTATATTTGATTTATTTTTTAGGTATATAATTATCAGCAATCAGTCCTTCAAAATGCTAATAATAATAAATAAATAATACACAAACACTTTAACATGTTGTACCTACTTCAGCAACAAATAAATAAATATTTATATAAAATAATTTAGCCTCCAGTTTCTTAATGCCTGTCAAGAAAAATACTGGGTCATATTTCAACACAAAATCAAAGGAGAAAAAATTGGTTAAAGACAATTAAGAATATTTTTTTTTAGAAGCATTAAGACTTCTTGCATGACAATTAAACACATTTCCATCAAAATTAAAACTAAATAAATGAACTAAATTAAAAATGAAATAAAAACAAAAAATAAAATAAAATAAATTGGTGTTCAATTTTAATAGTCACGTATTTACATATTATGATAGTATTGATTTATATTGATTTAATTGTATTTTTTTTTATTGTCATCAGAATTTCATGAGAATCATAATTTATAACGAGAATTAGCAAAACAACAAAAAACCCCCCCACAAAAAAAAAATAAAGAACCCCCCCAAAAATACTATTTAAAGTACTATTTATTTATTTATTTATTTTAATTTTATTCATTTTTTATGTATATAATTATCAGCAATCAGTCCTTAAAAGTCACATGAAATCACCTCCGTTTGATCTCTTAAGATTCTGCTCTTAGCATGAATTATTCATCGGTGTCATTATTTGAAAGAAAAACATGTTTGTTTTTCAAATTTTTGTTCTGCTTTTGTCACTTGTCACTCTGGATAAAAGCATCTAAACGCATAAATAATATTTCATCAAATGTATTAACTTTCACCTCCAAAATGACTTGAAAGAACCTGAAGCAAACATGTTTTTCTTTCTGACGTCATTGCTGAATCACCCGCAATAAGTGCAGGAACACGAGTAAAGAGGCTCGGTGTTGACTTCCTGAGCCGCTCTGGAATTAACGTCAGACACTTTGCAATCAGGCTCGTTGTTTTTCCTGCGGTCGAAACGCTTTGGTTACGATCGGGCCGTGAAGAGGCACCTCTCGGCTCTCACCTATCTGTCAGCGGTCTGTGAGAAATGTTGTGATCCCGAGTCCCGTGGGGTCGGCGGATGTTTGCTCAGGTCAGAGCGATGTGAGAAAGTGCGGCGTGGGCCGGCGGGTGCGTTTTGTGCTCTTTGGAGGTATTGCTGTAACCCTCGGCTCACCTTCAGCTCGAGTTTTGACCTGCCAACAAATGTGAGAGACTAAAAGGAGCAGGATGATTTACTCATAGGCTTTCCTGTCAAAACAGGCTGAGCTGTTTACAAAGGTTAAGGACATGTCCAGAGATCTTTCTTTAGTGCGTCTACAGAATAAATCACGGTCAAACAGCAGAAGTGCTCTCTAAAATAGTGACTAATGGTATAAAAGTGAATCTTTTGTTGTCTGAAGTTTCAACACGTTCTGAATTGATTTGTGTCGGTTTTTATCTGGGTTTTTGGTTAAAAGCCAACATGAATGAGAGACTAGTTACTAGCTGCAAGAGTTTGTCATGACTGTGGTTGTGAAATTAAAACTGTATTATTAACAGTGCTGTCAAACAATTAATCTCCACTAATGGCATCCAAAATAAACGGTTTGGTTTACATTGTGTGTGTGTACTGTGTATATTTATTATGTATATATAAATACTCACACATACAGTATACATTTGGAAAATATTTACATGTATATATTTGCATTCATATCATTTATATTATATAAACATTAATTTATAAACCAATTTTTTCTTAAATGTATACATGCGTGTGTGTATTCATATATACATAATAAATATACACAGTACACACACACGTTTTGTAGATAAAAAGTTTTATTTTGGATGCAATTCATCAGGATTAATTGTTTGACAGCACTAATTATTAAGCAAAAAACTGAAATCTTCAAATGCATTTTAACACTTTAATTTTTTTTTTTACTACATTTAACAAGTTATTTGGTCAGTAAGAACAGTTACATTGTAAAAAAGTGATTACAATTTAAAATAATGTATTTGAAACATTTCTTATTATTATCTTGAAACTGCCTACTATTTTTGAGGAAACTGTGCTTTTATATATTTATTTATTTTTATTAATAGAAAGCTCAAACGAACAGCATTTACTTGAAACAGAAATATATATAGAAACAGAAATATTATCACTTTTTTTTAATTTTTTTTATAAATTACTACATTTAATTTACTCCAATTTATTTGGTCAGTAAGAACAGAAACATTGTAAAAAACGATTACAATTTAAAATATTTGATTCATTTTTTTATTATTATGTTGAAACTACTGCTGGTGCTTTTGGTGGAAACTGTGCTTTTATTTTATTTATTTATCTATTTATTTATTTTTATGAATAGAAAGTTCAAAAGAACAGCATTTATTTGAAACAGAAATATATATAGAAACAGAAATATTATTACTTTTTTTTTTTTTTAATTACTACATTTAATTTACTACACGTTATTTGGTCTGTAAGAACAGTAACATTGTATAAAATGATTACAATTTAAAATATTTGAAACTTTTTTTATTGTTATGTTGAAACTGTTGCTGGTGCTTTTGGTGGTTTTCTGTGCTTTTATTTTATTTAGTTATTTTATTTATTTATTTATTCATTTATTTTATGAAATGTTATCACATAAGAAGTATCACGTTTTTATAAATGGCCCCAGACTCAATAATAAATGTATATAAATATACGCTGCCAATTATTTTACAAAATTAACATTTTTCGGTATTCATGACTAATTGCACCAAATATTAAAAATTGAATCTCCAAATGAATATAAAAACAAGAAAGACAGTATATTTTAAATATTTGTTCAGTAGCATCTTTTTACTAACTACTGTGAATGAAGGCCAGCATCACCAAACTGATTTTTTTTTAAATACATTTTCATTCAACATTTCAGTAAAAATTCTGCATTCATTTTTAACACTTAATAGGCTTAAAGTGCTATGTGTCATCATAGAAAAATGATGCCATTTATATAAATGGCCTGTACAAGCACACATGCTTTCACACTTTGGCACTGACAGTCCAACGTGCAGGAGATGCTCTGCTGCTCTACTGTATCAAACACATTACAGCACCAGATATAATCTTCATCCACTGAACACAGTAACACTCACACAACCACATGGACACACACACACAGGCCATCCCATGCACTCTAAATATAGAGCACACACTATCGAAACGTGCATATGGACACGCGTGCATGGACACGTGCATAGACGGCGCACATATTGAGCGTCTGTGCGAACACACATACACGCACACGCACACGCACACGCGCACACACACACACACACACACACACACACACAAAGCCAACAGCACTAAATGAATCCATTTATAAAACAGGAGCGCTAAGAGGCACTTCTAGTTATCATTGTGCTGCCCATCTGTTATGTTCTGTCCCAGCATGCCTCATTCATAATAGAATACTGATGAGGTTTAAGGTATATTTCAGATGCTTTACAAACAAATGAGTTCTTTTGTACCAGTTTTAAAGACAAATGATTATTGACAGTACCAATAAGAACCAATAATCAAGCACACTGAAAAACAATATCTGTCGATATCTGGCGTCTGTTTTTAGAGTTTATCTGATTCTGTCATCTGTTCAAAGAAGACACTGAGGACTCATGGAAAACTAAACATAAAGGAAATGTTATAGACTTCTATTGCATTATTGTAATGACTTTGTGACAGATTATGAAAAACATGATTTACTTTATTAGTTCCATATGTGTAAAATACATAAACTTAAAAAAAAATGATAATAATCATAAATAAATAATAAATTAATAAACATGATTTATTTTATTAGTTCCATATCCATAAAATGCATAAACATCACAAAATGCTGACAATAATAAATAAATAATACACAAACACTTTAACATGTTGTACCTACTTCAGCAACATAGAAATTATGTAAAAAAATTGAGTCTCCAGTTTTTCAACGCCTGTCAAGAAAACTTCTGGGTCATATTTTAACACAGAATCACAGGAGAAAAAAAGTTTATTTGGTTAAAGAAAATTAAGTTTTTAGAAGCATTAAGACTTTTTGCATAGTGCATTTTCATGAAAATTAAACATTTCCACCAAACTTCAAAATAAATAAATATATAAACTAATTAATAAATAAAGCTAAAAATAATAATAAATAAATAAATAAAATGAAATAAAATAAAATGGTGTTTAATTTAAATAGTCATGTATTTACATATTATTATAGTATTTGTTTTATTGATTTATATTTATTCAATTGTATTTTTTGTCATTGTCATGAGAATTTTATGAGAATCATAATTGATAACAACAACAACAACAACAACAA
>JAHKKF010513508.1:0-49428 GCA_019740295.1 Labeo calbasu
TTTGAAATACTTATCTGAGAGGTAAGACTCAAACCACTGGAGTGCGGTTCCTGAGATGCCCTGTGCCAATAGGGTTGACAGGAGGATCTGGTGGTTAACCGTGTCAAAAGCAGTAGACAGATTCAGCAAGATAAGTATTGAAGATTTGGAATCCGCTCTTGCCAGTCTTAGGGCTTCAACAACTGAGAGCAAGGCAGTCTCAGTTGAATGTCCACTGTCCCGGAGGTTATTTTGTGTGAGAAAGGCAGAGGCTTGATTGAACGCAGCTCGTTCAAGTGTTTTTGCAATGAAAGGAAGAAGTGAAACCAGTCTGTAGTACTCTAACAGAGATGGGTTAAGGGTGGGTTTCCTAAGTAGAGGGGTTATACAAGCTTGTTTAAATGCAGAGGGGAAAACACCTGTGTGAAGAGATGCGTTAATGATGTGAGTGAGTGCAGGTAAAACTGCAGGAGAAATAGCTTGTAGGAGATGAGATGGAATAGGATCAAGCGGACAAGTAGTAGGATGATTAGAAAGGATGAGTTAAAAAAGCGCTATATGTATAAAAGTAAGACTTGACTGACTTGACTTGAATGAATAGCTTTAAAACATTCGCTTAAAACTTTAAAACCTTTTAAAATGAATGTAAACTTTCTGGCTGGGCTTTCTAAAAACAACATGAAAGTTACAATGTGTCACAATGCAAAAAAAAATATCTTGGCATTCAATAACTGAAATAATGTGCAGGAATACATCACATTTGTTATTATGAATTTACAGATATTGCCTGTTGTGACAAAGTTAAATCAATAATTCAGTGAAATGCTTTCAGTGTTAGGTTCTGCAGTCTTATTATAGCATAATAAGTACATTTTTTTTTTTAATAATAAGTGTTAAGTGTTTTTTGGATGCATTTCAAGATTGTAATATCATATGTATTCTGGAAGGCCTGAAAATGGCCATCAGAGTAGAGACCGCTTCCAGGTACTAACCTAGAGAGAAGATGCTCACTGGATTTAAATTGATTTAAACATGGTAAACGTGTTAAACGAAGCAGAGAGTACATGATTATTGATAGCTGAAAGCAGCACATCAAATTATCAAATAAAAATAGAATATCAAAAAAATAAGCAATCATCAAAGGTTCCAGCTGGTGTTCCAGTTCTGTGCAGGTTTCATGTTGGCCTGCAAATGTATTAATAAATCATTTAATAGATGCTTTAATACAAAGTAGCTTATAATGCACTTAATACACGTCCAGAGATTAAATGCGATCAAAAGCACAATGATGAAGGTTCGCTGATCAGTGCTTGTGAGACTGAAACCTACAAACATTCAGTTACCAGCCCAAACACACAGACACACACATACACTCACAGAAAAATATGAGATGATCTGACTTACGGAGAGCATGCCATTCATCTTGTCTTATAGTCTTGGTGATGTTCACTGGCAGATTCCGCGGGATATTCACTGAGGAATAGTAATACTTCACCGGCGTGCAACGCTGAAGCAATCCTGAGGAAATTCACAGAAACACTTCAGTCATAATAGTGAAGATCAGATGATGTGTGTTTGAAAGTCTATGTGGAGAAATAACAAACACGAAAACATGTAAACACATGTTTAGGCCCTTAACTTTGGTCCCAGTGTCTTCATCTGAATTATGATCATCAAATGTTCTAACTGAACCATAAACAAAATAAATTAACCAAGTCAATCAATTCTGTCCTTCTGAGATCGACTTTACTTTATGTTTGGGGTCCCAGAGAACCCAGTGGTGTACATGGAAAAATGATTATAACTGAATCAAACTTTCAGTATCTCATGAGTGAATATTTTAGAGAATAGTAACTGTTGTCCAATAGTTTTAATAATGAAGGATCTTAAATGGCATCTATGGGTCCACTGAGAACCTTTAACATCCGTGGAATCTCTCCATTGCACACAAACAGATTATTATGTTTTTCTCACTACAAAAAAAAAAAAAAAAAAAAAAGTTCTTTGAAGAGCTGTTTAGTAAAGGTTCAGTGGGGAACCCAAAATGACATCTCTGTGAAAAACCACCTTTATTTTAGAGAGTGAAGACAGTAATATTTCCACTCAGGTAAAATTTGAGCCCAGCAGGAACACACTGAAGAAAAATATAATTAAATTCATACAATGCACAAACTGACAAGAGGGTACTACTACATCAGTCAGACATTTAATTGGATTTAAGTGTGTGTATTAAAAATACATCAAGCTGATTATTTTTATAAAACGTAATTAGAAATTTTCTCTTAGATGCCAAACAGAACAGGAGTATTAATCTTTAAAATCTACTGAATTTTAAGCAAGTCTATTTATCTTCAGCTAAGACTCAAAATCTGCATCTCATTGCCCTGAAAGACTGTATAATTTATCATATTAAGGACAGAAAATGTTTTAGAAGTGTGTAAACACATCAGTGCATCAAAGAAAATTAGTGTTTTTGATCATTTTTTAAATCTATTTCATCTTTTGTTATTAGAGTAATCGAAAGATGCACAAATATAAGAAACAAATATAATATTGTACCAGAGAGGGTTAAGTGTGTTTTCCCTTAATAAAAGGGCCTCTTAGACATCATACGGATCCCATTGCCCTGACAGACTCCATCTGTTTCTTTATCCGAGCTGAAACGTGATGAATGTGTGAACATGAGCGTGTGGTTGGTGTTGATGTGAGAGATCAGCACCTTGGATAGCGCCGAACATTCTTCAACACTGCTTCACACATGTTCAACAAACACACAAACACACTACAGCTGTTCAACATCAACTTCAAATCTGGTAACTGCTCACATGTGGCCCATTGCAGCATCATCACCTTTAAAAATCAGATCCTCGTTTTCCAGATCGAACCCTTCTCGATGGCATTTCCTCCACAGTCCGGTTGTGGTTGAGTTGTAGCGGCGGCTGCAGCGTGATTCCATGACGGGCTCAGGCTGCGGGGACTCCCGCAGAGGAGCTGCGGACTCCGGCTGACTCTCACCAGCGGCTTTCGGTCGCATCCGGAGTGGGAGGTTCTGGTTGGAGATATATATATATCCTGGGTCATTTCTTTTGCTGGCGTATTTTTTGCATCGGTCCCGGTGTTTTCGCGCATCTGTTTCGTACCAGTAGTCCGTGCTGATGGCCATGGTCAAGAGCCCGATGGAACAGAAGGCCAGGAAGAGCCCGGACGCCGTTAATATCCTCATGATGCCCGCGGACAACTGTCACATCTTCCGCCGAACCCATATCATCCTAAACCGGACATAACAAGACGATAAATATGGTGTTGGCGCTCTAGACAGACATGTTTGTGCCTCTGCTGCTGCTCGGACTCAGGATGAAGGAGGACCAATGCCGACACTGGAGACTGCTGATGAAAGCGCTCCGGATTCGTCAGAGAGCAGCTGTTATACCGCTGTCTCCATAAAAAAATATTCGCTCGAATCTTATAAACGTGTCCGGGTGATGTTCCATCCTGTATACATATATATATTCATGGATAAAAAGGCGAAAATATCAAGTTTAAAGAAGGACCACTGAGAAAACTTTTTTTAATCGCTTTGTTCTAAACAGTTTTTATCACTGTAATGGGAAATAATGTGGGACGTGGGAGACAAGTTGTGACATATTATCTTAAACCTGGCAGCGTATAAATGCTTGTCTTCTCTGCTTTGTTGAGTTCCAAAGCCTAATTTGTTTATTTGTTTGTTGTTTGTTTGTGGTGGTGGTAATAGTAGTAGTTAAAGTCAGTAATTACAAAAAAATACAATAATATAAAAATAATCTATTTTAAAAATAAAACACATTTACAAACTCAAAAGTAAACATGTTTTATTGGACCTTGTTTTTAAACTGGGGCACAGTCATGATGAAATAGAAAAGGGCTCTTTCCCAAACTGTTCCCGCAAAGTTGGACGCACAGAATTGTCCAAAATGTCTAATGATGGCATTAAGTAAACTGGAAGTAAAAGATCCAGCCCAACTCCTGAAAAACAGCCCCATACCATGATTCCTCTTCCACCAAACTTTACAGTCGGTGCAATGCTGTAAGGCATGTAATGTTCTGGTGTCTGGTGACAAACAGAGAAGCATGATTCATCACTCCGCTGAACAGGTTTCCACTGCTCCAGAGTCCAGTGGTGGCGTGCTTTACATCCACTCAGTTGACTTTAAAGGAGAAGTCCACTTCCAGAACAAAAAATTGTCATAAATTTTAATGAAAATAATACAATTTATGTACTCTGGTTCAGTACAGTTAGGGTATGTCAAAAAAAACTCCCATCTCATGTTCTCCCTCAACTTCAAAATCATCCTATATCGCTGTTTTACCTTTTTTTTGTTAAGGGTGTTTGATCTTCTTTGCATGTTCACTTTGCATAGACTGGGTCGATACTTCTGCAGCGATGTAGGATGATTTTGAAATGATTTTTGAAGTTGAGGGAGAAAATATGAGTTTTTCGACAACTGTCTTGAACCAGAATACACAGAGTTCAGGGAGAGCAAGACAAGATGAGCATTTGAGATTAAAAAGTATTTAAATTGTATTTTTTAAATGAAAATAACCGATCGTTTCGCTAGATAAGACCCTTCTTACTCGGCTGGGATCATCTACAACCCCATTTGAAGCCGCATTTAAACTGCATTTTGGAAGTTCAAAATCGGGGCACCATATCAGTTCATTATATGGAGAAAAATCCTGAAATGAAACATAATTTCTTTATGGCTGAAGAAAAAAAGACATGAACATCTTGGATGACAAGGGGGTGAGTACATTATATGTGATTTTTTATTCTGGAAGTGGACTTCTCCTTTAACACTGCCCGTCATTTTGACTGACAGGCCGACAGGGTCATAAAAATTCTGTCGTAATCGATTATTACCCGTCATTTTAATTTTCATCTTTTAATTATAATAACACATTTAATTGCTTTTATTTTTTCACATTTTCATTTTTAATCATGAACCTACAGGACGACAGCGCAGTGTTTAAAACAACAAAATATGCTTGGGCTGGGTAAACAAAAACAAACAAAAAAAAAAACGATTTCTTGATTTTAATAGATTCTCATTTTGATGAACCAATATTGATTTTAAATCCAAATCAATCTTTTGGTCTATACTGTTTTCAGCTGATGAATGAACAGTACACAGGGCACCTTCCTTCCAATAAATAGATTTAGAATAAATAAATTTGTGTTACTTTTGATATGAAACAAAGCAGCAGATTTCAAATTCTGTCCATTTCATTAGGAAATTCAAGCAATAAATACCGCTCTTTAATATAGCTTCTGTGTACTCACCTGTGCGTAATCAAATGTTTCGTTTTCGTTCTGGATCCCCTGCTCTGCTGCCAGACTGGAGCGCACTTGCCACCAACTAGACAGGGGTGGGAATTACAGCTACAATTTACAATAGATCACCCTCTGTGTAATCTGTAAAAGTGACGGACGGCCTTCCAAATTTTCCATCACTGATTAAAAAATTCCGTCAATGACAGACATTTTTCGGATAATGTGACCTCTGGTTCTGATGTTCACTCATGTTTATTTCATTATTTAAGTAAATAAAATAAGTTGATCAGTTCACATGCTGCTTGGTCTAATAACTGTCACCCCCAGTTTTGAACATAGACGTGAAAGTGCACTATCCAAATGCAACTTGTTATAATTCATGAATGAATACATTTTGTAATATGATTCTGAAGTGCCATTTCCATGGTTATTCAATGTCTAGTTTTATAATGGCTTTCACAGGATGAATTTTGAGGTTGATGATTTCTAAAACATGATAGTAAAAGGCAACGAAAAATGACTTTTTGTGACAAAGGTCAGAACTCCTGTTATGATGTAGATTTTTGATTTATCTATTACTGTTCCTACATAATCTGTAACAAATAACAGTGGTAAAATATTTATTTAGGAGTCTAAAAACTTTCCAACAATATAGAGTTTGTCATGATTAGATTAGAATTTATTTGTGATATAGTGAAATAAACTTCCCACTGAGGGGACGGGTGACAGTTAAAAGGTTAAAGAGACACAAAACGGTATTTATTGTTTAAATTTCTTTAAAAAAGTGACAACATTTTAAAGCTGAGACCTTGTTTCATACCAGAAGTAACCTGCTCTGTCCTGTCTGTTGGTGTGTTGTCAGTTTCCTCTTTGTTCTGCAGTGTATTTTTCACTGCGTGAGAACATGATGTGTACTGTGAGAATAGCATTGTTTTTTGGATATAGCATTTTCATCGAGCTCCCAACCCATTTACTCACAAATGTTTGTAAATGCAGATTGCATGGCTAGGCGTTTGATTTTAAGTACTTGTGGCAATGGGTCTGATAGACTCAAATGCAATAATGTTTTTGTCCATACAGAGTATGAGCCACACGTATTGTTCTGAGAGTCACCCATTAGTGCAAATTTATGCATTATGAATCTACCCGAATAAATTCAAAAAAAAACTGATAGGCGTGCTGTGAAACTACTGCTACTACTATTATTATTTGATTTTTGCTCTCTTTTATGTCAGTCCTGGGTTGTATTTTTTAAAAGCATCGTAAACCTAAGTTGATTGTAGCTCTACTGGTGCCAGTAACAGGATAGCACTGCACATCTAAAATCAATTAAGACTATCATGGAATTCAAGCTGGTCCAATTTAATCTAAGCTTTGACTCAGCAGGACAGAAATAATGCTTCAGCACTGGGAGATGTGGATGTATACTGTACAAGATACACTTCATTGCCAGATGATGGAGGTAGAGCTTCAGTACTGCTCTCCTTGGCATGTTCAACACTAGCAAACTGTATAATGGTTTACCACAGTTGACTAGTGATCCCTTAGTTTTAAGCTATGACTATCAGAAGTTCTTTATCCTCTGAAGGTTGTCGCTGAGTACTGTGGAACTTAAAATAATGGGTCAGCAATTATTATTTTCAGCGTCTTTGCTTTAAACCTCCCGCCCCCATCTTCTAATCAAGAACTAATAATTCAATTTAATAAATTGTTTATTCTATTTAAAACTATTTATTCAAGAACTCTGTTTAGAGTATATGGTTATTTGGAGAAAGTGTATGTTCATGTTTTCCTTAAAGGGGTCTTCAGATGCCCATTTTCCACAAGTTGATATGATGCTTTGGGTCTCAAAGAAAAGTCTACAATATACTTTGGCTAAATATTATCAGTGGTAGTGTGTAAAACAACACTCGTTTTACCTTGCCAAAATCAGCTTTGCAAAAATCATCCTGTTCTGGTCGAGGCTCCTTTAAATGTTAATGAACTCTGCTCGCCCCGCCCCTCTCTTCTCTCTGTGGAGTGACGAGCCTGTTTACTTTAGCCGTGTTTAGCTGCGTTTAGTCGCTAAACTTGCTAGATAGGTAAAGCTGGATCACGAATGATTTGCGCAAATATAGACACGTTTATGTAGATCGGGAGGCGCATCCCCTTCACAAACAAACTTAATCCACTGCATCTTCAGCTGCTCAGATGTCGGGAGTAAATGACGACCACTATGTTCATTATTACATCCAGCAACACAACACCTCAATCGCTCAGTCTGAGATATTCTCGTCTAACTTACATTCCTGCTCCGGCATTGAAACAATGGAGGTCTGACTGTGACAGCTGATCTGAGGTAAGACGCTCATGTAAATCAACTATCATGGGAGCGGCCTCTGTCGGTGTGACGTCTGAGAATGGCTCGATTTAAAAAAGGGGATATTATTTTTACAGATTAATTAAAAACCACTGCGTGGATTTTTATCATTATAGGGTAGATTTGTACATATACTGCCAACACACATTAATGTTCAAACAACATAAAAAAGTGAACTTTGCATCCGATGACCAGCAATTTATTAAATTCTGTAAATTCTTTAACAATAGAAAAGAGTGCCTTCCAGTCCCCAGCAAGAGACAACAAATATGAAAAACTCCCCATGATAATACAAGATATAGTAAAATATGATAAGCAGCTCTGGGAGAAACCAACATCCAGTAGGGAAATCCCATCTCACCTGACTATCATGTTTCAACAAATTAAATAAACATGCATGATTGATAATGAGAAACATCCTCTTTTGGTGACAGACACTGGTTAAGATTTGACACAGAGTGAGATAAGTACAGATGAGGAGGAGCTATGGGCAAGGCCAGAGCTGAAGAAAATCGGTCTCCTGAAGGTGTGGTTAGAAAAACAGAAGAAATTACATAAGTATCCTTTTAGATATTGATGGGCTAGACCATTACATGATATAGACAGTATGTAAGAAAAACGCTATAGAACTGGAAAAGTAAGCTGTTGATTAGAAAGATGATTGGAATGTACCCAGCATTACAAGAGGAATTACTAGAGGAAAACTGTGTGTTAACTATGATAAGTAAATTTCTTTTAACAGTGAGTGACAGAATAACACAAAAAAAATCCAGAAAAAAGTGAAAGTATTTGATCCCCTATCAATCAGCAAGTTTTCTGGCTTTTATATAGGGGACTGGCTAGGCCACTCCACTTTTATATAGGTAACAAGCTGAGATTAGGAGCACTCCCTTAAAGAGAGTGCTCCTAATCTCAGCTTGTTACCTGTATAAAAGACACCTGTCCACAAAAGCAATCAATCAATCAGATTCCAAACTCTCCACCATGGCCAAGACCAAAGAGCTGTCCAAGGATGTCAGGGACAAGATTGTAGACCTACACAAGGCTGGAATGGGCTACAAGACCATCGCCAAGCAGCATGGTGAAAAAGGTAACAACAGTTGGTGCGATTATTCCCAAATGGAAGAAACAGAAATAACTGTCAGTCTCCCTCGGTCTGGGGTTCCAAGCAAGATCTCACCTCATGGAGCTTCAGTGATCATGAGAACGGTGAGGAATCAGCCCAGAACTACATAAGAGGATCTTGTCAATGATCTCAAGGCAGCTGGGACCATACCCACCAAAAAAAAAAACAATTGGTAACACACTACGCTGCGAAGGACTAAAATCCTGCAGTGCCTGCAAGGTCCCCCTGCTCAAGAAAGCTCTTTGGCATCAACTCAACTCGCCGTGTTTGGAGGAGGAGGAATGCTGCCTATGATCCCAAAAACATCATCCCCACCGTCAAACATGGAGGTGGAAACATTATGCTTTGAGGGTGTTTTTCTGCTAAGGGGACAGGACAACTGCACCACATAAAAGGGACGATGAACAAAGCCATGTACTGTTAAATCTTGGGTGAGAACCTCTTTCTGTCATTGAAAATGGGTTGTGGATGGTTATTCCAGCATGACAATGACCCAAAACACACGGCCAAGGCAACAAAGGATTGGCTCAAGAAGAAGCACATTAAGGTCCTGGAGTGGCCTAGCCAGTCTCCAAACCTTAATCCCATAGAAAATCTGTGGAGGGAGCTGAAGGTTCAAGTTGCCAAACGTCAGCTTCGAAACCATAATGACTTGGAGAGGATCTGCAAAGAGGAGAGGGACAAAATCCCTCCTGAGATGTGTGCAAACCTGGTGCCCACGAAACGAAACGTCTGACCTCTGTGATTGCCAACAAGGGTTTTGCCACCAAGTACAAAGAAGGGGTCAAATACTAATTTCACTCATTAAAATGCAAATCAATTTATAACTTTTTTGAAATGCATTTTTCTGGATTGTTTTGTTGTTATTCTGTCTCTCACTGTTCAAATAAACCTACCATTAAAATTATAGACTGATCATTTCTTTGTCAGTGGGCAAACGTACAAAATCAGCAGAGGATCAAATAATTGATCCCCCCCACTGTACCTGTGTTAAGTCCGACAGCTCATTTACACAAATGAAATGATGTAGTTGACCAGCACATAGATCTTTTTTCTGAAGAACTAGGAAATAAAAAGTTCTACCTGGAACTTAACAGTGTTCTCCTATGACATCATGCCGAAAAATTTATTCCACTTTAAACTTTTATTTTTTATTGCACATGGCAACATTTAAAAGGTGTTTCCGGTGTTACTGTAAAATGATTAAGAATCTTACTTTATTTCCAGTATAAACAGTGTCCATGTTATGTTTGTGAAAGACCTGAAGACGAGAGAAAGCGAGAAAACCTGCTCAAACGTGTGGCTAGTCAGAGTGCAGTGTGGTTATCATGGCTGTAGTGGCTGTAACCTACAGGAAGTTTGTTCAGAGAGATAATAACCAAGACAGCCAGCTGTCATCTCATTTTTGTTACGGTCATTCCGTTTGAGTCACTCATCATGCCTTGTGATGTGTGTGTATTAGATGTAATGGTATATTCCTTACCTTCAGAGAGTTTTATATTTGTGGCGGCCAAGTTAGACTTTTTAAGGTACTTCAATAAGGTAGAAAATAAGGCTTGAAAAAAATATATTTGTTTCCTGTTTTTCAACAAATGGCCCGTGACAGTAACTTCTACACACAGAGAGTGTTGATTGTCAACCTAAATAGGTCAAATTAAACATTTTCATATAACAGTTATTTTTTATTTATTTTATGGATTAGGTTTGCATCTCAATTATCAATAAAATCTGGGATGTGTTTGAATTATACATAATATAATGATGTATATTATACATAAATAAAACAAACAAATAAATAAACATCAAAATTAAAAACACAAATGCAAATCAAATATAAAAACTTCTCCAAAATGGAGGTTTACGAGTAAGATGGTTAAAAAATTATCCTAAATTTGAAACCACACCTAATTAGGGCCCGAGAACTGCAGTGCGAGGACCCTATTGGAATTGCTCTGTTTCTTCTACTTCTGCATTCTTCTGCAGTGAATTGCATTTTTGAGGGCCTAAACATGCTCGAAAACTCACGAAATTTTGCACACGTGTCAGACCTGGCAAAAATTTACATCTGATATGGGTTTCGGAAGTGGGTGTGGCAAAATGGCTCGATAGCACCACCAATAAAATGTCCAATCTGCCCCAAACTTAACATGCAACATGCTACAAACATAGTAAAGCATGCTAGCAACACTTAGCTAATATGCTAAAGCATGCTAATAATACAATTAAACAGAAAATTACTGTAACTCAGGCATGCAATGTTCAATCTGGCCCAAACTTAACATGTTTGATAAGAGTCCTGGCCTGAAGATATCTACATGCCCATATTCAGTTATAGTCATAGCGCCACCTGCTGGCAACAGGAAGTGACATTAACACTGTGTTTACACTATTAGCAACACACTAAAATAAGCCATTAAGTGCTAAACTTGCCTGTCTAAAACATACTCAAACATGCTAGCAATTATAGTCATAGCGCCACCTGCTGGCAACTGGAAGTGACATGTTTAACACTGTGATGGATGCCTAGCAACATATTAAAAAGTATCAACAAGTGTTAAATAGGGCAACATGTTAGAAACATGCTAAAACATGTTAGCAACACTTAGCAAAGTGCTAAAGCATGATATTAATGCAATGAAACAGGAAGTTACTGTAACTCAGGCATGCAATGTCCAGTCTGCCCCAAACTTAACATGTTTGATAAGAGTCCTGGCCTGAACACATTTACGTGCCAATATTCAGTTATAGTCATAGCGCCACCTACTGTCAACGGGAAGTGACATGTTTAACACTGTGATTACACTATTAGCAACACAATAAAATAAGCCATCGAGTGCTAAACTTGCTAAAAACATGCTCAAACATGCTAGCAACACTTACTAATGCTGTGTTCACGCCATATCGTAATTACCATAATTTCGAGATGACAACATGTGACGTTCTACTCGGAGCTGTTCACGTCCTCAGACTCGGAATTATGATTTTCTATGGCAACACTATCAACGCCTAAACAGAGCCTACATTGGTCAGGTGGTACAGCGGTCATGTGGTACAAGTCGTAGTCCTCAGAAGCCTCCCAGTTCACAAGTTGTAATTACGAGTTCTACGAAGTTGGAATCCCGTATTTACGGGGATTCCGATATGGCGTGAACGCACCTTTAGAGCTAAAGCATGTTGTTAAAGCCATGAAACAGGAAGTTGTTGTAATTCATGCAAACAATGTTCAATCTGCCCCAAACTTCACATGTTTGATAAGAGTCCTGGCCTGAAGATATATACATGCCCATATTCGGTTATAGTCATAGCGCCACCTGCTGGCAACTGGAAGTGACATGTTTAGCACTGTGATGGACTATTAAAAGCACAGCAAAATATGCCATTTTGTGCTAAACATGTTAGAAACATTCTAGCAGCATTTACTAAGTGCTAATGCATGCTATTAATGCACCAAACATGCAATGTCCGATCTGCCTCAAACCACTTGTCCTGACCTCAACACATCCAAATGCCAATATTCAGTTGTTATTATTATAGCGCCACCTGCTGGCAACAGGAAATGACTTGTTTTACACTAACTTAAACATGCAATGTTTGATCTGTCCCACACTTCACATATTTGGTAAGTGTACTGGCCTGAAGACACCTAAAGGCCAATATTCAGATATAATCATAGCGCCACCTGTTGGCAGCAGGATATGTCATGTCTTACACTAACTCAAACATACCACATTCAATCTGCACCAAACTTCATATGTTTGACGAAAGTGCTGGCCTGAACACATCTACATGCCAATATTCAGTTATAGGCATAGCACCACCAGCTGGCAGCAGGAAGTTTGGCACATATAAATGACTGCCCACCATTCGCCAGGCCCTTTCATCGTTGCTTGCAGCTTTAATTTTTGTTTTTATTTTTTGGTGTCATGAGTTTATGTAATTTTCAATTTGATATAATGGAGGACAATCACGTGGTAACCAGGTTATCCTTAAAATGCGGGACACAGCTAAATGTTACATTTGTATGCAGTTAAAATCACTTGTAATTAATGAATATAGTTTAAAAAATAGTTTTAATTTAAAATAGTTTTTACTACTAATTTAATATCACTTTAACAGATTATGTCAAAACTATGATTTTAATTATGATTTTAGCTACAGTCAAAAAAAAAAAAATAAATAATAATAATAATAACAATAAAATAAAATCAAGCGCAGGCCAAAATCACCATTTTATGTTTCTACAGATATAATTATTTGATGTGTGAATAAGCCACTTTTTGTAACTATATTTCTTTTCGCATTTTTTTCAAATAAATATACTACTACTAAAAAAAAAAAAAAAAATGGAAAAAAAAATAAAAATATAGCCTGTAATGCTCTAAAAAGTTCATACTTGATTTGCCTGTTTTACTTCTAGAATTTTTAAAAGCTTTTTCTTTAGTACGGTTTGCTCAGTTGCTCAGGTACATTTCTCGAATCATCTTTTACAACATTTACAAACCTGCATAACACAAAGGTGGATTACCTGCATAAGACTGTAATTTTCTTAAAATCCTCAGTTCATCTCGCAAAAGTAAGTATTTATGTCAAGTCTTGTGTCATTGTTCACAAACAAAGTATGAAGCGTTACACTATTACAGTGTACTAGCTTGAAAAACCTGTTCTGTTTACAAAAACATTTTCTCAAAATTCAGCTGTACCTTTTGACCCTTCTTGGCCACTGTAAGGTCATGATTGAAAAGACAGTCCACAATAGTGGTGCTCAATTTATCAGGAATTTCCTTATGTCTTTGGTCTCTTCTACCTCCTCTTTTATTTTACTTCCCTACCCTTCCACCAAGCATCTTACGCCTCTTTCTTGTTTCCTTATTGTTCTAGCATTGTTAGAAACACTTAGTTGTGCTCTGTCTATATATGCTTTCCTATTTCATGAGAGCATCTCTGAGCTATTTTAGAGAACTGGTTTATCATTGATTGATGTAACGCTTTGCATTCCCCTCTGTTAGTAAAATTCAATATTTACTTGTAATATGTCCTTGACCAATTATAAGACAACTAGTTCAACCATTTTACCTTTACAGCTTTTTCAACTGCTTACACACTAAATCTTTACTTGTCAAACAATTTCTGAAACCTGACAGTCTAATGCCAGAACCACACACCAAATCTGCAAAACCATACACTAATTCTCAGCCTTTGACTCAGTTTTCAATTTTATAAAACACTTTTTGCAAAACACAACACAGTTCTTTTTTGTAACACAAAAATCTAATAGGGGTTAATATTATGGCAAAGCTGTTTGCTTTTAAGATGTGTTTGTGATATTTTGAATGCAGTGCTTCATTTTGCAAGAGCTGTGAGGCATTTTGCCTGTGCAATTCTTGAAATTGTGTAAAAAGTTTTGAAAAAAAAAAAAAAAAGAGGCAAGTTTACAAATTAAAGAGACTATTTAACAGAGTTTTCTTTTCTTTTTTTATTATATATTTTGAGCAACATAATCAGTTCCATAAATGGACTGGAGCATTGGAAATCTGTTCAGAAAAATTAGAAACTACTTTTATGATGTGCACAGCTGACTAGATTATGTGGAGGTTGAACAATTTGGAGAATTTTAATTGTGATCTGAGAAATGCACCAAAGAGACTGTATAAGGAAATTATTTTGTGAGTGATTACAGTTAACAACATGGCAAAACATGTTTAAATTGAACTTTTATCAAGCTGAATGGTGGTATTGTGGTTGTAGTCCTCTGATCAAGAGTTAGACAGTTAAAGAGCTCCTCAGGACTGTTGTGCAACAGAGACAGTGACTGTGTGTGTGTGTGTGTGTGAGAGAGAGAGAGAGAGTGCGTGTGTGTGCAGATGTAACGGACTTCCTGTGGTGCCTGAAAATACCCTGCAATGCACTATTGGGAAAACATGAGAACACAGACTCTCAAAACCCTTGGGTTCCCGCTCAGGAGTCACAATGCACTGGTCAGCTAGTTAAAAACAGTCCTGTCAAAATGTTTTCTCAAGTACAAAATCAAAATCGACCATTCAAGAGGACAAATATTAACACATCAATTTAATTTATTTATTCTTCCAAGCTGATTTATTGTATGGTTTGAATCTCCATGAAGGGATTTTTTAAATCCAAAAATAAAAGGCTTGCGGAGTACTCAACTCCAGAAAAGAGATGACATTACACAAGTGTCCATAAAAGTCTCTCACATTTACATTTTGGGGAAGTGAATGTGAAAGCTCCAAACTTCCCCATTTACTTTGTGTGTGTGCATGTGTGTGTGTGTGTGTGTGTTTGCATGTTTATGGAGTGTTTTTAATAAGGCCCCACGTATTAAAAGTATACTATTCAAAATAGCTGGCTATAAATTGTACACATAATTACAAATAAAAGGCACGTAACACACTGAAGAAAACATGAAATTTTGAAGTAGAACAACTGAAAATAGGATTTTCTTGCAAAATGTACTCCAGTAGTCTTTGTTTTATTTACAACCCAGAAAAAATTAGTGTAGACAGATAGATAGATAGATAGATAGGTAGATAGATAAATAGATAGAGTTTCATTGACTTAGTTTTATTTATAATAAAAATAAAATATTCAAATAAAATATAAATAATAATAATAATAATAAAGCATTATTATTACACAAACTCTCAAATTTTTCCACTTTTAAAACTATGCCGGAAACACCTAAAGCGTCAATTGAGTTTTGCATATGAAAATCCAAGGCAAACACAGAATAATGCATTCGTCTATGCTGCAATAGTAGTTGCTTCCTCAAAACCTGCGATAACAGTGCGATGCTTTGATTAAAAAGGGAACAAAGCTCTCTCAGAACTTCACTTTGGCTGAACGCTGAAGTTTATGATTCTCAGACAATAGCACATGTAAAAAATTCCCTCTGATTGACTGACTCAAGGCCACAACATGGCCTATTTACTCAACTACTCAGAAACACAAAAAATTACAGCAACTTTCTTTAGTTTTGCTCATGCTATTACAGATATGAATGTATTGCACTACACAATAAAACAACGGTGTAGAAAGTGGTCTACAGAATCCCTGAAAAAGATCTTACAACACCTTGAAGTACAGGGGACAACATCTATTTAAGAACAGAAACTTTTATATCTAAATTATCTTTCAAAATTGGTCAAGTTTATTATTTGTCAACTTAACTAATTAATAATTAAAACTTATAATCATAAGAGATGGTGGAGATACACCTAAAGCCAACCCATCAACTGGATCACGATTGGCCGAAATCCCTTGACAGTGTCATAAATAAAAAATCACGAGCCTTCGCCACATTTGACCAATCAGAGTCCAGACCCTTCAGTGAAGTCAGCTTAATCACTTATGGGCAATACAGGAAATTTAGTCTTTCTCACATCAGCACAGTTGAGCTGAAGGCAGAAGGGTTTTAAAACAAGATCTGACGCATTTGTGTTCGAAAAGTGATACCACAGTACAGCGCTCTTGTGAAGTAATTTCCACGTTATGCAATATTCTGTAAGCAGGTGGGAAACTGTGAGATAGACACCACAGGAGAAGATATAAGAGTGAAGGGCTTCATGTTGCATTACAGAATGGATGTTATTTCACCTGTAAGTATATGAGAGACTGCATTCTGTTTCAAACATTTTTTCCAGGTAAAAAAATGAAAAACTATATTAAAAGTATTGTTACTTTTTAATTTGCCTTTTTTGTAATTTAGTAAGTTTGCTAAGTACAGTTTAGTGAAGCTTTATATATAAATAGGTTAAAAAGGGGGGGAAAATATTATTTTTATTATTATTATTATTATTATTATTATTATTATTATTTCTTTCTTTTTCTTTTAGCTGTCAGAAGAATTAATTCCATATGATCCAGACAGTCGGCCGATATATGACTTCTACCCGTATCTCAGTACTGACCCTCAGACTCATCCAGGTAAGTGTGTATGTGTGTAATTTGTTTAACATATATAATCACATATATGTGACCCTGGACCACAAAACCAGTCTTATGTTGCACAGGTATATTTGTAGCAATAGCCAAAAATACATCATATGGGTCAAATTTATCGATTTTTCTTTTATGCCAAAAATCATTAGGATATTAAGTAAATTTCCTACCGTAAATATATCAAAATTTTTGATTAGTAATATGCATTGCTAAGAACTTCAATTTTGTGACAATTTGGTGTATAAAGATGTATCGAGATGTATAAATCTCAATTTCAAGAAATTTACACTTATGACTGGTTTTGTGGTCCAGGATCACATATCACAAAATGTATTCTTGTTGTTAATACATTATGATTCTATGAGGTTCTAAATAATTTTAAATAAATAAATACATTTAACAGCATGAAAAGAATCAAAAGAGACCGACTAAACATCTTAAGATCTCAATTTTCCCAACAACCAATTTTTAATTTAACTTTAAATTACATTTTTTCTTCCATGCTGTTCATCATACAAGAAAGTGGATGGGACTACGCAGGCGTTCATGCCCATCACAGTGAATTTGAGCCGCCTCAAGGAAACCATTTCACCGAGCTCCATCCCAGCACATACCGCTATGGAGATGTGGAGTCTTTCCATCCATCCGTAGATTCAGGGATGGGAACACTTTTACCCGTAGTTCCTCCACAGGTTAGTCTACAAACCTGCAAAATTCTATCTGTCTATCTATCTATCTATCTATCTATCTATCTATCTATCTATCTATCTATCTATCTATCTATCTATCTATCTATCTGTCTATCTATCTGTCTGTCTATATTAAAGCTGTGGCCATTTTGCTTTAGTTTTTAGCTTGCAGGAAAATAATTCAGCTATTAATATTTATTTAGTGATTAACTGTACTGTAATCAGAGAAAAGGTCTGAAAGAAAGAAGTGATAAAGAAACAGAAAGAGAGATGGGCAGGATGTGAGTGGAGGAGACAGACTGATTGCTCAACACTGTCTTTTCCTGACTAAAGACTGTTGCTGCTGTTACACACATTTACACAAGACGTGAGCCAAGAACAATCACAGCCTCTGAATTTGATGCAAACTAGTACTTTTATATTGCTACAGTTTTAGTATAAGCTATTTCAGACATAAAGCTGCTCTTCAGCACATACACTGCCGGGAATAGTTAAGAAGTCTCTTTTGCTCACAAAAGCTGCATTTATTTGATCAAAACTACAGTAAAAATAGTGACACCGTGAAGTATAATTACAATTTAAAAGATCTGTTTTATATTTTAATATATTTTAAACTTTAATTTATTCTTGAGATGGCAAAACTTCAGCATCTTCAGTGTCACATGATCCTTCAGAAATGATTCTGATAGGCTGATTTGCTGCTCAGGAAATACATACATTTTATTTTTATTATGAATGTTAAAAACAATTTAAAAGTTTATTATTATTATTTTTATTTTACTTACCACACTGTAAAAAAAACAATTTGTTGAGTCAACTTAAAATAATTTGTAACCTGGCTGCCTTGAAATTTTAAGTTCATTCAACTCAAAAAAGAGTTTATTCAACTTGAAATGTTAAATTATACTAAGTGACAACTTAGATATTTGAGTTGAATTAACTTAAAATTTTAAGGCAGCTGGGTTTAGCAAACACAAATATCTAAGTTGTTACATTTTTAAAGTTGACTAAACTTATTTTAGTTGACTGAACTTAAAATTTTAAGGCAGCAGGTTAGCAAATTATTTTAAGATGACTCAACAAATTGTGTTTTTTATTTTTTACAGTGCATGAACGTTTGAATGGCAATGTATTAAGGTTCCCAAAACAATAAAGACATTAAGCACTGATAATAATCAAAAATGTTTCTTTAACCGCAAATCGGCATATTAGAATGATTTCTGAAGGATCATGTGGCACTGAAGACTGGAGTAATGATGCTGAAAATTCAGCTTTGATCACAGCATTTCAAAATTAAAATACACACACACGTTGTGTTTCCATGTTTTATGTTGACATTCCATAAGCTTAATGAGTTTCATACTATTCAAACCGTATTTTCTATCGCCCTACACCTAAACCTAGCCCTCACAGAAGACTATTCACACTTTTACTTTCTGAAAAAAAAAAAACTCATTCTCATCCTTAAAAATGTCCCCACAAGGTCAAAATTCACTGGTATTACTATCCTTGTGGGGACATTTGGTCCCCATAACATGATAAATACCAGGTACACACACACACACACACACACAAAACACAACACACAAAACAAGACCATCATAAAACTAGGCTTAACTCAGAGGTCGCGTTAACAGAAAGTTCTCCGTCATTAACAGAAATTTTTTTTTATTAGTGACGGAAAAATCTGAAGGCCATCCGTCATTTTGACAGAATACACTGAGGGTGATCTATTGTAAAATTGTAGCTGTAATTCCCACCCCTGTCCAGTTGGTGGTGAGTGCGCTCCAGTCTGGCAGCAGAGCGCTGGATCCAGAACAAAAACGGTGTTGTGCCGAATTACGACCCCTGCCAGATTACTACCCCCCTAGTATTGGTAGGTTTAGGATTAGGTGTGGGGAGGGGTTAGGATTTGTGGTGGAGTTAGGATTAGGCAATCAGGTAGCAATTTCAATGAGAGGGGGTAATTTTTGGCACAACAACGGTATTTATTGCTTGAATTTCCTAATGATAAAATGGACAGAATTTGAAATCTGAGACTTTGTTTTATATCAA
The DNA here is from genome assembly GCA_019740295.1 of Labeo calbasu. Lineage (NCBI taxonomy): Eukaryota > Metazoa > Chordata > Actinopteri > Cypriniformes > Cyprinidae > Labeo > Labeo calbasu. Next base: position 19,473 of record JAHKKF010513508.1, read on the forward strand.
ACATAACACAAAGGCTATTGCTATTTTCTGGAAGGAAGATATGTACTGCTAATTCATCAACTGAAAACAGCATAGACCAAAAGATCGATTGGGATTTAAGAATCGATTTTATTTTTTTTAAAATAAGAATCTATTACAATCGAGAAATCTTTTTTTTTTTTTTTTCATTTTTGTCTTCCCAGCGCTAGCGTATTTTGTTGTTTTTAAACATTGCGCTGTCGTCCTGTAGGTTGAAGATTCTAGATGAAAATGTGAACAAAAAATAAAAGCAATTAAATGTTTTATTCTAATTCAAATATGAAAATTATAATGACAGGTAATGATAGATTATGACGGAATTTTTACGGCCCTGTCCGTCAAAAAGACCAACAATACAGACTTAACCATACAATTTATGTTCCGTTATTCCTAAACAACATAAGCACAAACCCCGCCTACATACATTCTAAAAATTTGATTGGTCATGTCAGTGCTAACCTCTAACCCTAACCTAAAGACTAACATTGTGTCTACACAAGGTGTGACCATTGTTGAATTGTTTCGCTGTATGTGATCCATCTATGATTTCTCAGAATCTTTAAAGTCTGACATTTTCTCACTGCTTCACTGAATTGACCATTGAGATTGGCTGTGGGGTTTTCTTCTCTTTTCTGCTATAGTTCTCAAATCTCCCTTTGCACTCATGTTTGATTCAAGATGTTGTGTCAGACTTGATGTCAAAAACCACTGGTTTTCATTTGCCCAAGTAGGTCGATATCCGTGAGCGATGCCAACATCTAAATGGTAGTTGCTCATGTACCACCAGTACTATGCGGAAGTAATAAATAAATTTGCATTTTTGTTCACTTAGTTCTAGAAATATATATTTTGCAACCACATTATTGGCCACATTAAATTGACCACAGTAAAATGGCATCCTGACTTTGACTGGTTGTTGGCACCACTAGAAAGCACACAGACTCATGTTAAAACGAACTTAATCATAACCAACCAAATCTTGAGCCCTTGGAACCTTGGTCCAGTGCATCTTGGTACAGCATGTTTGAACACAGGCAAATGTGAATGAGATTTGAGAGCTATGAGCAACTGCCATTGAGGTGAATGCTAACATATAGCACAGCACCAGCTGGACTGATCTCTTTAAATGCATTAAAACCAAATGTAACTTAATATAAACTTTCATTATACATACACCCCTACAAACATAATGAAATAATAAACAAGCCATATAAAAAGTTTACTTGTGTGCTAAATGTGTGTGATTTTGCTGATAGAAATGAAACTTTGTGGTTCTCTGGGATGATTTGGAAGCAAAACGTGATGCGCACTTGATTTGTAAATCTGGGACCACACCACTGTGTGTGTCCCTTTCTGTTGACACTGAGTTTTTGAACTTCCTCTTTCAATGTAAAGTAATTCTGTGGTTTCCAAGTACTTTATACTTATACAAGATCATGTCAAACCAGCATTTTTTTTTTTTTTTAACGCGTTAAAATTAGTGTGGGGGAATATCTGACTGATACTTCAATCATAAAATATTGTCTGATAATTTGCATTTGTGAGATATTTTGCTTTATGTTTTACATTATCCATTATCCAATGAAATTACAATTTAGACAACATAGTCTCATGAGAATTTGTAACTATTGCACGCTTTAGCAAATTAATGCCAAATTTTTTTAAAAAAAATCTAAGACTTTTTTTTTCAGCCTGCTCATGTCCCACTGACAGTTAGGTTTAGGGGTGCAGTTTCACAGTTTTTATTACAACTAATACATTTTTGACTGTTTTGGAAAATTGTTGACAAATTCATGAAATTTTGTATGATCTCATTGGTTCGTTTTCTATGACCTGCTCATGCTCAGTGAGGGGTAGTTTTAAGTTACAAGTTCACACTTTTTTTTACTTAATTTTTTTTTTTGTGTGTTTGTTTTGGGAAACTGGAAGTGAATTTATGTGAATTTAAACAATCTCATTTTCTCATTTTTACATTTTCGTGTGTTTCTTACATCCCACTAATGAATTTGTTTAGGTTTGGGTTGCAGGTTTACAGTTTTTTTCATGAAAATAAAATAATTGAACAATATTTTCAACAAACCGCTGAAAAAAGACTGAACTGGGTTCAGAATAATGATCAAAACATAGATGGAGTCGATTAACACCCCAAAGCTTGACGGTCATTATTACCTCTTCATGGGTCAACATTTTATTCCATAACATTACACAGTTTTGATTTTTTATGTCTGATGATCACATTAGATTACATGTGGAAGCATATGCTGTTTCAGTTTCTTCTTCACTTGTGTTTTGGAAATTCTATGGAAAAATATATAATAGCGCCCCCTACCGTATTACAATGAAAACATGGATTCTCTGAGCTTAGTATAGTATAGCTTAAATATATTTCGATTTTTTCGAAGATACTTAAATGTCATTTTAAGTATATCTCTAAGACGTACAGTACATAAGGTACATTTCTGAGAAGTACTAGAAAGTTGCCTGAAAGTATACTTTCCTATTTTTTAGTTTAAAAGAAGTATACTAATAGTACACTTGAATAAACTTCTTTTTCGTAAGGGTGGTTGGGAATTCTTATGAATTTATACAATCTCGTTTGTCATTTTCATATGAGCTGCCACTTGCACCAATGAGGGTTAGGTTTAGGGGTGCAGGTTCATGCTTTTTTTTTCTTGTATATTTTTGGAAACTGGTGACAAATTTACATGAATTTACAAATCTCATTTGTACGTTTTCATATGACCTGCTCACGTCCCACTGATGGGTTTTTATGGGTGCACATTTACTGTTTTTTAACTATAATAATAATAACTCTTTGTTTTTTATACATATTGCCAAGTTGTGAATTCACGTGAATGTGTACAACCTCATTCGTAGGTTTTTTGAGTGCCTGCTCACGTCCCACTAAGGGTTAAGTTTAGGGGTGCAGTTTCGCTATTTTGTTAATTATGTATTTTCGTATCATTTCATATAAATTTGTACAATTTCATTGACAGGTTTTCTATGACCTGCTCATGCCCACTGAGGGGTAGTTTTAAGGTGCAGGTTCACGCTATTTAATTAAAAATGTCATGTTTTAGCAAACTGGTTGCGAATTCTTTTGAATCCATACAATTTCATATGTCCTGCTTACACACAAATGAGGATTGGGTTTAGGGGGCAGTCTCATAAATTGCATGTTTTCGTATGTTTTGTATGTTCGTATGAAACTGTTGGTGAATTTATATGAATCTGTACAAACTCATTTGCACATTTTCGTATGACCTGCTCACGTGCCACAAATGGTTTTGTTTAAGTTTGGGTTGCAGGTTTACAGCTGTTTAATTAAAAATTGGATGCTTTCATACAGGCAAGTTAGTGGCAAATTCATGTGAATTTGTACAACCTCATTCGTACGTTTTTGGATGACCTGCTCACATCTCACTAAAGGTTAGGTTTAGGTGTGCAGTTTCACTATCTTTATTACAAATAATGTATGTATGACCTCATTTGTTTGTTTTTGTATGACCTTCTCACATCACAGGTTTAGGTTAGGTTTAGGGGAGGTTTAGGTTGTGAATGCAGGTTGGCTGGCACGATGGCTCAGCATTGTTGTCTCGAACAAGAAGGTCCCTTGGAGTCCTGGCTGAGTCAGGAGTTTGTATGTTCTCCCCCTTCTGGTGGTTTCCTCAGGGTGCTCTGTGTTTGCCTGCAGTCCAAAAAAAGGTGGATTAGATAAGGTTAACTACTACAGATGTGTCCTAATTCTGATTTGCAAATACGAAATTCTATCTCAGAGAAAATGCAGAGGTATGGACAAATATATGTATTGTGTGTTACAACTGTGAGACTCATTTGCCGTTTTATGGGGAAACTTGGCTTGATTTTTGCACAAATGCAACTGAGCAACTTCCTTGCTGTCTTCATATGAAATTTACGCTAGTCTCCTGAGACCCGAAACACCCGTTTAACTTTTCAGGGAATGCAGCAGACCAACATGAGTGGGGGACAGGTCAGTTTCTGTCTTACTTTTGTCAGTGAAATTCACAATAAGTGTTGTAAAGTTGTTAACATGATTGATTAGGTCAAAAATCAGTAGTGACATGGCTAAACATTTAACTAAGCAGACTTTCCCTATAAAAACTGATCCATTCTCCGTCCTTTTTGTCCTCTGTTGGATCACGGGATATGTACATATGTTCAACATTCAAAACAATGCAGGGGTATAATAACAACATATCATGTCACAATATACTGTAATACTAAAATGCAAATGTATTGTGGATAGCGACAACTGTGTACCAACAATAAAAGCGTTTTGAATTTTATTGTTACATTAGGTCAAGTAAGATGTATTGTTGTTTTGCTATATATGTTGAGACATAGCCTACAGTGGTTGAGTTCAGGTGAGCTTTATTGTGATTCAGCTGTGTAAATGTATCGAAATATAATCTAAACATTAATACTCCTTATGAAAATTAACCATGGTTTTACTAAATAAATACCATGGTATTTGTAGTAAAGCTGCCAACTTTAATTTCCAGCAGGAATATCATAGTTTATTATTATATTTATGTTTAAATACATTTTAACTCATGAAGTTAAGAATCAAAGGCTACTGTCAGAAATAATATTAGTGGCTCTTCAAAATGCAAACATTCGTCATCTGAGTCACTCCGAGAAGTCCTTGCTGTCCAGAGTGTCTTTATCCGTGTAGGCATTTTAGTATTACAATATACTGAGACATGATATATTGTTATTATACCCGTGCGTTGTTTTGAATGTTGAACAATTGTATCAACATATGTATATATTCTATATCCCGCGATCCAACAGAGCAATGGAGAATGGATCAGTTTTTATGGGGAAAGACATCTTAGTTACATATTTAGCCATGTCTAATCATTCATGTTAAAAACTTTACAGCACTTATTGTGAATTTCACTGACGTTGTAGAATAGGGTGCTTTGTGAAAACATCTAAATGGTTAATTATAGATACAGTAAGACAGAAACTCACCTGTTCCCCACTCATGTTGGTCTGCTGTATTCCCTGAAAAGGTAAAACAGGTGTTTCGGGTCTCAGGAGACTAGTGTAAATGGACCGATAGCGCCATCTGCTGTTTTTTTCGAAAAGGAAGTTGCTCAATAGCATTTGTGAGAAAATCTGCCTGCATGCATTTGTGAGAAAATCAAGCCAAGTTTACCCATAAAAAGGCAACTGAGTCTCACAGTTGTAACACATAATACATATATTCGTCCTTACCACTGCATTTTCTTTCAAATAGAGTTCTGCATTTGCGAATCACTTTGCGTTTGTTTGAAAGTTGTGGTATATGCAAAACGCTGGATTAGCTTGATGAATATTGGCACAAAATTCACTCCATACATGAGGCAAGACTGATGATTGTTGGTCTATCTCTACAGTATACTTACGTTCCCCACCCACTGTACCAACGATCCCCTGTCCCCCACTGCAGTACTGATGATGAGGACCCCGGGGGACGCAGTCCACCCTTTGAGGTCTCAGAGGGTGAGGAGGACAATGACAGACATCAAGGCATCTCCAGCACTCTATCAGGTGACCAACAGACACAAAACACTGTTTTCATGGTCTCGGTCTTGTCTTGGACTCAACCTGCTAAGGTTGGATTCAAATTTTCTGTGGTATGAACTAATATAAGCTCATTACCAAAAAATATAAGTTCAAAGTGCCTATCTTTAAACCTTCCGGAACATCTGGCTCCATAAACGTCCATAATAAGGAAATAAACAGCAGTTCACTAATGCCTTAGTTACACTTTATTTATAGTTACATTCCAGTTGGAATATTACTGTTGAGTTAGGTTAGGCTTAGTAGATTAAGCTGACATGTACTCTAAGGTTGACTCTCAAAATAAAGTGTTATCCAGATTTTAAGTCAACATATTCCTTTAAAGTTTGTTTTTTAAAATAAATCATATTTGGAATCAAAACTGGCGAGATGATGGGATTGTGTGCCATCCAGACTTTAAACTTAACGTCAACTTCTACAGGAAACAAGCGGAAAGTGCGTCTCTATCAGTTCCTCCTGGACCTTCTGCAGGACGGAGACATGCGGGACTGCATCTGGTGGGTGGACCGAGAGCGTGGCGTCTTTCAGTTCTCCTCCAAACACAAGGAGACGCTTGCCGGCCGCTGGGGCCAGCAAAAGGGCAACCGCAAGAGAATGACCTACCAGAAGATGGCCAGGGCACTGCGCAACTACGGCAAGACCGGCGAGGTCAAAAAGGTCAAGAAGAAGCTCACGTACCAGTTCAGCGGCGAAGTGATGAGGAGGATGACTGCGGATAGGAGGCAGTATCATCACTGAAGCTCTGGACGCAAAACATTTCCTTTACAATCCAGTCTCTTTTACCTTCAACATTCACAGACTCTCTCCAGCCATTATTCTGCCGCCAAACATGTAATCTCAGGGATATGTAATACGTATAGGTAAAAGAGGGATACATCATATTTTGAGTAGCTGACAAATGAACACGGACAAAAGACATTTTTTAGGTTGTATTTGTAGTACATGCTTTCATGTTTTTATACTGTAAGTGGTCACTATTTCTTTTTTCCACTTTAAATTAGCTTTTTAATTTTTGAACTATTTTTACATTTCAAGTGTCCAGTGGTGTGACAAAAAGAACAAATATGTCACGTAGTCTCTGAAAGTTAATATGGCCATGAAAAGTGCATGCACAATAACAATAATGTCATTTTAATCACACACTTTAAAATGCTGTGTTAGATAGAATTAACATGTTACACTGCAGGACATTTCAATTTTTTCAGCTTTTTTGACATATTTTGACATCCACATGCTTCATCCACGCAAATAAGTAAAGCTTTAACTTATTTTATGCTTATTAATGCATCATATTCTGTCATTGTTATGTGGAGGCGCCACACCACTGAAAAAATGAACCTGCAAGTCCTCCTTGAAAATAGCTTATTTACTTCCTGTTGGGTTCCTAATAAGCAACAAAGCTCCCAAACAGATTCAGTGGATTTGTCGCAACATATAACATATATAATGTAAGGAGCATTTCTGAAAATATATTTAAATAGTATTTCTATCTTTTGCATTTTGACATACTGGATTTCACAGTTTGTGATATAAACAGGCAAAAACTAAAACGCAATTTAAATAGATTTTATGTCTTTTATCACATTTTCTTGTCTTTTTCTTTCTTTTTTTTTCTTTGTTTTTTTAATTTAGCAAGGATGCATGAAACTGATCAAAAGTGACAGTAAAGACAGGTATAATATTTATAATATTACAAAGATTTGGTAAAGATATTACAAGAAGTTGTAATAATATTTTACATTGCTGTTTTGCTGTATTTTTGATCAAATACAAGCTGCCTTTGTAAGCATAACATCAAAAACAAATAAATAAACATAAAAATATTACTGATCCCAAACTTTTGAGCTGTAGTCCAATGGCAGCCATTCAAAAAGTTATATATGAGTTGAAATTAATAGTATTGTTATTATATTACATTATAGCCATCCTTTGGTAGATGTTAGAAAAACAGTTACAGTGAAATGATTTTAAGGGCCTACAACAATTCTGGTAGTATCATTTGTCTGTTTAACATAGTAATTACATACTTAAAATGATCAATTAGACGAGTACAGCATGTAAACGGGTTTACTGCAACTATTATAAATCACATTTTTGTTTTTGTTTATGCAAGTACAACTTGTCAGATTTCCTAATCAGCCTGTGCCATAGTAATAATTTAAGTACATGGCACTAATATATTTCTACTATGAATTATGCTTTAAATTACTTTGTAATGGCAGACCATGATATGAATTGACAATCCAAAAATCTGTATTTCTAGAAATTAGGTTGGCTTGAGAAATCTATCTAGCCAAGCCTAGCAACTAGAATCATGCTATAATAACATGCTAATCATGCTAGCGACATGTTAAAAACTTGCCAATCATGCTAGCAACATGCTATTAACATGTCAATCATGCTATTAACTTGCAAATCATGCTCGAAACACGCTAGCGACATGCTAATACCTTGCTAATCATGCTAACAACATAATAGTAACATGCTAATCATGCTAACAACATGATAGTAACATGCTAATCATGCTAGAAACATTCTAGCAACCTGCTAATCATGCTAGGAACATGCCAGCAACATGCTAGTTGCTAGCATGTTTCTTGCATGATTAGCAAGTTGCTAGCATGTTTCAAGCATGATTAGAACCATGTTAGAAACATGCTAGCAACCTGCTAATCATGCTAGCAACTTGATAATCATGCTAGAAACGCGCTAGCAACGTGCTAATCATGCTAGAAACACGTTAACAACTTGTTAATCATGCAAGAAACATGCTAGCAACATGTTAACAACTTGGTAATCATGTTAAAAATATGCTAGCAACTTGTTAATCATGCTAGAAACATGCCAGCAACCTGCTAATCATACTATCAACATGATAACAACCTGTTAATTATGCTAAAACATGTTAACAACTTGCTAATCATACTAGTAACATGCTAGTAACTTGCTAATCATGCTAGAAACAGACTAGCAGCATGTTAACAACTTGCTAATTGTGCTAAAACATGCAAGCAACTTGCTAATCATGTTAACAACATGCTAGTAACATGCTAATCATGCTAGGAACAGACTAGCAACATGTTAACAACTTGCTAATTATGCTAAAACATGTTAGCAACTTGCTAATCATGTTAACAACATGCTAGTAACATGCTAATCATGCTAGAAACAGACTAACAACAGGTTAACAACTTGCTAATCATGCTAAAACATGTTAACAACCTGCTAATCATGCTAGAAACAGACTAGCAACATGCAAACAACTTGCTAATTATGTTAAAAACATGCTATGCTAGCAACCTGTTATTCATGCTAGAAACATGCTAACTTGTTAATTATGGTAAAATATGTTAACAACTTGCTAATTATGCTAAAACATGTTAACTTGCTAATCACGCTAGAATCATGCTAGTAACTTGCAAACCATGCTCGAAACATGCTAGCGACATGTTAATACCTTTGCTAATCATGCTAGCAACATAACAGTAACATGCTAATCATGCTAGAAACTTTCTAGAAACCTGCTAATCATGCTAGGAACATGTTAGCAACATGCTAGTTGCTAGCATGTTTTTTGCATGATTAGCAAGTTGCTAGCATGTTTCAAGCATGATAAGAACCATGTTATAAACATGTTAACAACCTGCTAATCATGCTAGCAACGTGCTAATCATGTTATAAACATGTTAGCAACTTATTAATCATCATGCAAGAAACATGCTAGCAACATGTTAACAACTTGGTAATCATGTTAAAAATATGCTAGCAACTTGTTAATCATGCTAGAAACATGCTAGCAACTTGTTAATTATGTTAAAACATGCTAGCAACTTGCTAATCATGCTAGAAACATGCTAGCAAACTGCTAATCATGCTATCAAAACGCTAACAACTTGTTAATTATGCTAAAACATGTTAACAACTTGCTAATCATACTAGCAACATGCTAGTAACATGTTAATCATGTTAGAAACAGACTAGCAACATGCAAACAACTTGCTAATTATGCTAAAAACATGCTATGCTAGCAACCTGTTAATCATTCTAAAAACATGCTAACATGCTAACTTGTTAATTATGCTAAAACATGTTAACAACTTGCTGATCACGCTAACAACATGCTAGTAACATGCTAATCATGCTAGAAACAGAGTAGGAACATGCTAACAATTTGTTAATTATGCTAAAAACACGCTAGCATGTTGCTAATCATGTTAAGATCATACAACATGTTAATTATCCATCCATCTATCTATCTATCTGAAAGACTGCATTCAAACTTTAACATTTTAAAACTACTTTATTACTTATTATAACCATCAAACTTAAAACTTTTTAAAACTTTTCAAACTTTCTGGTCCAGCTTTCTCAAGCCAACTTTAAGTTTGTCTTGACAAACTTTTTATCTAGTTACAAGAATTAATATCTCATCCAATGATGATGCTCTATGCTGCCACCCAGGGGACCACGAACAACACGCTCCACATTCAAAAACAATAAACAGATTCACAGAACTGGATTTCATTGCACTTTAGGGCATTTCCAAAGTTACTCTCGTCGCTCAAAAAAATTGTTTCAATTTTTATCTTGAAGGATCTGGTTTCTGTTTTTAACGGGGAAATAAATGGTGGGCAGAAAAAAAAAATAGAGAGCAAAAGAGAAACCAGAGAAATCTATAAATGATACTGCTGTTTTTATACGTGTATGCAGAATTAAACAGAAACCAAAATGGGATATGAGTACACAACATACAGGACAAAGCTAATAAAGCAACAGAAACTAAAAACCAGACTTTGCAACCAAACATGCATTTTTATCAAATTTATTATTGTCACATTGTTTTTGTTCAGTTCTTAAGTTAACAGTCTCAAAACAGTAAAACCTAAAAACTAGATGTACGTAACAGTGCTGTAGAATCGAACGTCATGGTTAAAACAGAGGCATAAGAAAATGTCACACGTGTGCCGTATCAGTGTGTCCTGCCGAAACAGGACGTACGTCATAAGTGTATTAAGCACCAGAAATACTAAAATTCAACATTTTGAAATTTCACATCATCTGTTTACTGCCCTTACAATGTTCACACCGACAACAAGCAACAAATCACCCACTAACAACTTTATAAGTAGAGAACAATTATCTTTAGACAGATAGAAAATAAGCTAGACTATGTTAGTGTATCTGTTTTTTAAATAACACTTTTCATATCTCTCTGCTTTAGGTCATTAAACGCACCATATTTAAAGTAATAAACATTCCAAAATGTTGCTCATTATGCTGCCATTTAAAAATCTACAAACACTGCTCTCTGTTTAGGCCCGGCTGGAGGAACTCCACAGTGATTTTTAGGCAATGACACGATGTGCACGTGGCAGCTTCACGTTCAGTTATTGGCGGCGTCGGCGTGTCTGGGCCAGTTGTCTTCCTCACAGGCCGAGTCAAACTCTTCCTCTGTTTCTTTGGGAGGAGCTCTGGATCACAAACACACACAAATCAAAGTTTATTTTGCATATTATTAGTTGGGGCTCCAGACTCAAAAACTGACCAGGGAGCCACTGGCGAAACATTTAAAAGTCAAATAACTTTTTGAGTTGCCAAATTACAGAATCACTCATTATAGGTTGTTCATAAACATGTCCACGGTTCAGTTTTGTGGATTCATGTTGAGGATCTATTCAGCTGCTGAAGATTTAAAAAGATCTGATTCATTCAAAAGAACCTGCTTCACAACATTTTACGTACAAGCGATTGCTAACAACTACATTAGCTCATAGCCTTAGCTTGATGACTGATGAAAAAAACCTGGCTGTACCTGATGTAGCGTGGTCCACACTTGCCCTGAACCACCTCCTTAGTCAGTTCCACAGCAATGATGTCAGATTGAGGCACCTCAAACATGGGCTCCAGCAAGAGCTTCTCCTGAAAGACCAGAGATCACACACATCAGAGATGTACTCATTTACGAATGCGTAAGCAGGAAAAAGCTTATGGGGTCCAATATTCCCAGATCAGTCCTCACTCATATGTGGATATAAATTGGATACATGCATTTGCATCTGGCATGTAAGCAGACAAACTGGATATCCCCCCGCCATCAATGCAAGTTGTACATCTCTAAAAAAGCAAAAGTGGCAAATAAAGTCAACTTAGGTGGACACTTTTCCAGGTCAGTATCAGCACAGTGTTGCCAAGTACTCAGTTTTCCTGTGAAACTGGGCTTTTTTTAAACTGTTGCCATGGGGGTTTTTTTGTTCCGTTGGTTAAAGCAATCTCTGCCCATCGCTATTTAAGGAAGATCCCTGCAGAGGGGGAAACCCGTGGAATAAACATGATTGTTTTGATTAGCAATTGGTCTGGTTTTGTTTCGCAGACCTGGCAACCCTGTTTCTGGGTCAGTATGTCTAGCCTGGGTTGTTTCACCAAGTGTATAGTGTAAATGCAGGTCTCAGATACAGGGCACTGTTAAAGGATTAGTTCACTTCCAGAATAAAAACTTCCTGATAATTTACTCACCCTTACGTCATCCTAGTTGTTCATGTCAACCTTTCTTCAGTCGAAAAGAACAAAAAATGACATGTTTAGGGCCCTATGAAATGTTTTATTTTTTCTCACCATATGTTTTATTGTTATCAAATTCTGTGTTTTAGCATGTCTAATTACTTGAATGCATGCTTAATTTATTCAATTTTATTCTTAAAATAGCCTTACAAAAAGGTTTTTTTACCCTCAGAAATTCTGTGTTGTGTATTTAAATGTTCTGGTTATCAAATGAAGGCATAAAACATTAATTTATCTTTTAATTATTGAAAATTCAGCAAACTTTTCCGGCAAAAAAGGGAATTTACTATTAAAATTAAAATATGGAAGAAATGTTGTGGGATTATACCCTGAAAAATAATGTTTGTTTCATTTTAGTAGTTGTAGTAATAGTAGTAATAGATTTCTGGCACAATGTCTTGAAGTTAAACCAGACTTTTATTTTGACGGGTTGCCGTGTCTACCTTTACATTTCTGCGTGTGTATGATATGACGCCATTATTCCTAAAATGGAACGGTCAAATGCTGAAATCACTGCGAGCGTCACACGCGCTTCAGTGTGTGCAGTAAACAAAACCGCTCGTCTGCTCCATTCATTAAAACAGAGACACGCAGAACATGCAGGATTCACATTTAAATGGTATTTTTGCCGCGTAATATTTACAGATACTAGTCCATATTGCGGTCTGATTTAAGTGTAATGACCTACTATTGATTAATTCATTCAAACTTTGACAAACTCCATGCTATTCAGTAAATTCCATTTTTATGACTGGATTCCACGATTCCGTCGGGCCCTACAATTGGAGCCAACGGTTTGAAGGTCTAAATCGCAGTTTCAGTGCAGCTTCAAAGGGCTCTACACAATCCCAGACGAGGATTAAGAGTTTTTTCTAGCAAAATGATTGGAATATATATATATATATATATATTTTTTTTTTTCTTTTTCACAAATGCTTGTCTTGCACTAGCTCTGTGACGCGTGTCTACGACTTCACAAATTGCGTAATCACATTGGAAAGGTAACAAGCGGTTCTTCGTCTGTGTAATCAAAAGGGTAGGGTAAAAAATCATCTCATTTTCTTCTCCAACTTAAATCATCTTTGTTTTATCTTTGTAAAGGACGTTTGACTTTTTGCATGTTCGCTTTGTAAACACTTCTGCCTTTTGAATGTGACTACGTAATGTATGAGGTCGAGCTAGTGTAAGACGAGCATTTTTGGATAAAAAGACATATCGTTTTACTAGACAGGACCGTTATTCCTCATTATCGTGTAGAGCCCTTTAAAACTGCAATGAAACTGCAATTTGTATCTTCAACCCGATGGCCACCATTGAAGTCCACTACATATGGTAAAAAAATCATGGAATGCTTTCTCAAAAACCTTAATTTTCTTGCGACTAAAAAAAGAAAGACACAAACATCTTGGATGACATGAGGGTGAGTAAATTACCAGGAAATTTTTATTCTGGAAGTGAACTATTCCTTTAAAAGAGGACGTAAGGTGGTTGTCAAAAAAAAAAGGAATATAGTCAACAAATCGGAAATGCAAGAATGCAGAAATGCATGGATGTACAGGCAGATACTGAATGAGGTTTTGATTCCTGTTATTTACCATAATGGAGCGAAGACCTCTGGCTCCTGTCTTCCGTTCCAGTGCAAAACGGGCGATTGCTCTTAATGCCTCTGGGGTTACATTCAGCTCACACTGGAACGAAAAACACAAAAGCAGAAGATAGACTTACTACTGGTCTATGAACAACCACTAAGCACAAAATATGAGTTACCATGATGTTGGTTGATGCAGGGGTGTTCAATCCTGCTCCCGGAGGACTACAGTCCTGCAGACTTTAGCTCTAACCCTAATTAAATCAACCTGATTATTCAATAAAGACCTTCAGACTCACTATAAACGTTCAGGCAAGTGTGTTGAAGCAATCTGAAGCAAAACACTGCAGGACACGCCGTCCAGGAGAAGGATTGGACATCACTTGTTCAATTACACATACTTTATCCATACTGAAGAGAGCCTGATATTGAGGGACCACTGCGTTACGAGGCTCTGTAAGGATCTGCACCAGCATCTCCTCGTCTAGACTGTGCAGTGGCACCACCACAGGCAAACGGCCCACAAACTCTGGGATCATGCCGAACTCGATGAGGTCCCGTGCTTCAACGTGCCGCAGGAGCCGGTCCTTTTCCTCAATCTCAGCCATTGCGTCCATTTCATTCCCTGAGCTGTTGGCCAGATCTGCAGCCGCTGCAGCTCGACGCCCTTTGCCCAGGTTGGAAGGCGTCCCAAAACCAAGATACTGCAGGTGATATCAAGAAAGTACAACATATTGATAGTCAGATTAATGTTGAAGAACTTGTATTTAATTATATTAAACAGAGGAAAAACAACCTTTTCATTTTTCCTACGGCTGATGATTCTGTCCAGACCGTTAAAAGCACCTGATGCCACAAACAGGATGTTGGTTGTATCCACTTGCACCGTCTCTCCTCTCAACTTCCTGCTGTTCTTCTCTGGAACATTAACGATTGTTCCCTCAAGCAATTTCAGCAAACCCTGAGCAGACACACAGGAACATCAACATTTAAGAAAAGTCTCTGCTGAAGCTTCTTTTCTGCAGTGAATTATCACATTATTAAGTTGGCTTGAGAAAGACTTACTGATCTGCTGTATAAGCTGCTTCTTCTTCTCAGACAAAACTTAGTATCTCCTCCTAGAGCTTTAAAGCTACAACCAGCAACCTCAGGTCAAACCTTCAGACTGGTCTGAAGTTAATTGCTATATCTTTTCTAAATGCTCCGGCTTACAGTTTTGGAAAAAATCAGAACGACCTAAAATCCCATAGACTTTCATTGAAGAGGGGGAAAACTTTTATACAAAGAGACCTATGGTGCACCTATGCTGTTTATTGCTATTGCAAAGCTTAACAACTCCCTACTTTAAAAAAAAAAAAAAACCCAGCTAAAACCAGCTTAAGCTGAATGGCTGGTTTGGCTAGTCTCCCGGGCTGGTTTACAGTGGTTTAAAGTGGTTTTGGCCACTTTTTAGCTGGTCAGGCTGGTCTTAGCTGGCCAAGCTGGGAGACTTGCTGAAAGACAAGCCAAGGTTAAACCAGCTATTTTCAGCTTAAATCAGCTAAGACTAGACAACCAGCCCTGGCTGTCTTTAGCTGTTTTTCACTGAATCAGCTGGTTTTAGCTGGTTTAAACATGTTAATCATGCTAGCAACATGCTAATAATGCTAGAAACACATTAACAACATCATAGTAACTTGCCAATCATGCTAACAACTGCTGATAACATGCTAGTAACTTGCTAATCATACTAACAACATGCTAGAAATACGATAGCAAAATGTTTATCATGCTAACATGTTAGTAACATGCTAATATGCTAGCAACAAGCCAAAGACTATAGAATACCCAAGACTTGTCACTCATATAGTTTTAAATGGGGAAAGATGTAACCCTCATCATTGCCGCGAAGCCCCGCCTTCTTAATGAAAGGGCCAATCATTGACTAGTAAAGTCAGCGTGTCACTGCAGCTGCCGTTAGGAGTCCTGGTTGCTATAGAAACAGTCAGCGTTCTGAGACGTGCGCTTAGTACTGCACATGCGCACTGGCTGACTGGCTTTTTTAAACGTTATTGGAGCATAAGGAACAATATTTATGAGCCAGTTTGTTGTCAGATTTCATTGGTGATTCAAATAGGAAATTTAATCGTAAGCTTGGTGAACAGTTTAGGAGAATTTGATGTTTCCCCATTCAAATAGATAGGAGCTGCCTGAGAGGCATTTCAAAGATGGCCGCCGAGTAAAATTACTTGCCTTAAAGGCACTTTCAACAAGCTAGTAACATGATAATCATGTTAACAACATGCTAGTAACATGTTAATCATGCTAGCAACAAGCTAGTAACATGCTAATCATGTTAGACACATGCTATGAACATGTTAACAACATGTTAATCATGCTGACAACATGCTTTTAACATGCTAATCATGCTAGCCAGTAACATATTGATCATGCTAGAAACATGCTAGCAACATGTTAATCAGGCTATAAACATGCTAGTAACTTGTTAATCATGCTTGAATCATGCTATTAACTTGCTAATCATGCTAACAACATTGTAATCAGCCTATAAAAATGCAAGCAACAAGCTAATCATGCTAAAACATGCCAACAACATGTTAAATCATGTAAGCATGACAGCAATGATAGCAACATCAACTTTCATACTTTTACAACTGCTTCAAACTTTCAGGCTAAGCTTTCTCCCCTGGTGAAAAAAAACAGCATATGCTGGTAGGTATGTTTTGATGCTGGGATGGCGGTTAGGTATGTTTTGATGCTGGTTTAAGCTGGTCCTTAGCTGGTTTAAGCTGGTCCTTGACCAGCACCATGACCAGCATAAACCAGCAAAGGACCAGCAAAAACCAGCATAAACCAGCAAAAACCAGCTAAGGACCAGCTTAAACCAGCATCAAAACATACCTACCAGCATATACTGGTTTTTTCACCAGGGTCAAGCCAACTTAAAATTTGTTCTTTACTCATCTAGTTCTGTTTATCCTACTACTCGTTGCTGGTTTGTGTTCTACGTCACAGGTTGAACCTTCAAGGGTTCTTAAAAGTGAGGAGTATTCAAGTTACAACAGCTAGCCACTGGGGTACCTCAAGGTTCGGTTCTTGGCCCACTTCTCTTTTTGATATATACAATACAGCTGACACCATTAAGAAAAAGTTTTCCTACCTTTTAAGTTAAACCTATCTATAACAATTCAACACAATATCATTATTCAGCTGGTTATGACAGTAACAACACCAGCTGGGTCAGCTATGAACCCGGTGGATTACCAGCGTACTTTCACAGACTGCTTACCAGACTACATGGTCATGCACATCAGTACTTTTTAGCATCAAGATCAGACCCTCCCTGTCCTTCCTTTCTGGTGTATTCAGTAGATGCTTATCACCTCAAACGCAGACTTCTGCAATGCTCTGCTGGTCGGCCAAACTATAACAAATGATTCAAAATGCTGCGGTGCATCTGGTCTTCAGTGAACCCACACACTTCTCAGTCTCACCGCTCTGTTTACTATTAGTTGCCCACATTGTCTGGATCTGGTCTAGATTCTGGTGAGTATGCAGCAGCTATTTATTATTGAATCTTTTATTTTTTTATGTTATTTTTCATATTAAAACCAGTGATTTACAGTGTTTTACAAGTCCTTTGTTTGACTCTACATATTGGCATTGGGAAATCATCTTTTTTTTTTTCTTGGTTTTACCACAGTGGGCATCTTTGTAAAAAATGTAAACGCATGTTTATGGAAACCTCAGCTCAGGAGTTCCTTGGAACAAAAGTGATCTCACAAGCACATTTCAAGGTTAAACAAAGTCAAGCAACTTCCATTGAACCACTACAGTTTTGTAAAGAGACCAACAAAATTTCCTGTCGTTGTTTGTTGTGCTCGCAGCTCCTTAGATTTACATGGACACAATCTGATTTATTCAACTAACTGTCTAATAAAAAAAAAAAACTGCACAATTGCACTGTGCATTAGTTATATTTCATGACTTGTTAAAAACGTATATTAATATCCATTCTGGGATGATCAGGCAGTACCTCTGATAAGAGATTTACAGCAGTGCGAAGTAGTTCAGTAGGCCAGTAACTCTGTGTATTGGCCGTGACAGAATCACAGAGCTTTGGGAGAGATGAATGTGACTGAAATATAATCACAGACCTGCTGGACTCCTTCACCTCCAACATCTCTCAGCTGATGAATTCCAGGCACACTGCCAATCTTATCCACCTCATCCAGGAACACTATGCCTGCAAGAGAATGACAAATGAATGACAAATCATAGACCTTCGAACAGACAGGGTTCATTTTTAAAAATAGTAAGTTCACTTAGAAAGAGGAATCAAAATGTTTCAGTGAAATATTCAAAGGTCAGGCACAGAGGCGTTTTATATCAGTCAACTTCTGTTCCTTGTAATGAAAGATTATGACATAGTTTATTAAATGTGGGGTGGCAGGCCATCTTCACTTCCATGAAACCACTGGTTACTACAGTAAAATCTGTATTAAATGTTAAAAAATTGTAAAGTCTGAGAGTCTGACCTTGCTGGGCTTTCTCAACTGAATAGTTGGCGTCCTGCAGAAGTTTGGCAATAACAGATTCAATGTCCTCGCCTACATAGCCCGCCTGCGTCAGGGTGGTACAATCGCAGATTGCGAAGGGTACATCCAAGCATTTAGCCAGAGTCTGGGCCAGCAGAGTTTTACCTGTGAATGTTAACAAAAATACAATGTTTCAATATACACTACCAGTCAAAAGTTTTCGAACAGTAAGATTTTTAATGTTTTTTTTTATAAGAAGTCTCTTCTGCTCACCAAGCCTGCATTTATTTGATCCAAAGTGCAAACAGTAAAATTTTGAAGTATTTTTATGATTTAAAACAACTGCTTTCTATTTGAATATATAGTCAAATGTAATTTATTCCTGTGATCAAAGCTAAATTTTAAGCATCATTACTCCAGTCTTCAGAAATCTTTTGAGAGAGGAAAAGAAATGTTCCTGGCTTTCATTTAGCAAGGACGCTTTAAATTGATCAACAGTGATGACAAAGGCATTTATAATGTTACAAAAGATCTCAGATGAATGCTGTTTTTCTGAACTTTGTATTCAAAGAAACCTGACAAAAATTCTACTCAGCTATTTTCAACATAATAATAAATGCTTTTTGAGCAGCAAATCAAATTATTACAATAATTTCTGAAGGATCATGTGACTGGAGCAATGATGCTAAAATGATGCTCTGAAATCACATTACATTTGACTATATATTCAAATAGAAAGCAGTTGTTTTAAATCATAACAATACTTCAAAATGTTACTGTTTGCACTTTGGATCAAATAAAAAAATAAGTTCAAATAGAAAACAGATATTTTAAGGAGTAAAAATATTTCGAAATTGTACTATTTTTGCTGTACTTTGGATCAAATAAATGCGGCCTGGTGAGCAGAAGAGACTTCTTTAAAAATCTGACTTTTCAAAAACTTTTGAGGGATAGTGTAAATCAAAATGATCAAATAATAACATTTCATTCAGTTGACTAGCTTGTAGTCACACAGACTATTTTGTACTGATAATTTTTTTTCCCTCAAAAACCACAGAGTATGACACCTTCTTGCTGTTTTGTCATTAATACAAGTGTTAACATATCCTAAAAGGATAAATCACACAAATAAATGTCCAGGTCATGGTTATTAAATCAATCAGTCAATAAATAAAAATAATATATAATAATTTGCGTGTAGAAAATTAGGCCTATTTTGGGGGCATTAAGATTTTTTTGCATTATTTCCATGAAAATTAAGCATATTTCTCCTCTAATTCTTATTATCCTCCAAAATTATAGATTGGATAAGTATTTATCAATAGCCATATACATCAAACAATACATCAAATTGGCCACCAGTAGGTGCTATACAGGGTTATCTGAAGATCCTGTACTAACCTGATCCAGTAGGTCCCAGCAACACAATGTTGCTCTTTTCCAGCTTAATATCAGTGTGGGTGGAGTCAAGCACGTCCCTGCCCCTTTTGTCTTGAGGAGCTTGCTGATTGGTCTGCTGCTGAACAGACGCGCCCAGAGCGTTGCCATGGGGATTGATGCCTGCGATCTGAAGCAACTCTAAGAAAACAACCACACCACACTTCACATCTCCATCCAGCAGATCATGTGTTACTTATTTAACCATGAAAAAGCAACACGACTCCACAGGAATTTAGCTGCTTTTGCCCGGAACCCTGTGGGCTAAATCTCTCTAAAAATATAAAATAACCAAACACAGATTTTGCTTCCTCTACTTTCAGTCAAGTGTGGAATGTGTTATTTGTTTTCGAAGGAGTACTTTGGAGTTTTCACTGTGTTTTCAATTATTCATTCTGGATGAACTGTTATTTTAATAGAGTTTTCTCATGAATTCACAGTTAAACTACTCTTATGCATGAGCTTATATCTTGATTAAGTATCAAATCTCTGGATCTAAGTTGTAGTAGCGGTCACTATTACACAACCCATAATTATGTCATCAGAACGGCCTAGTTTCCAAGCCCTGTCCAGTATGAGCCAGACCGGCAGGTCTCCTGTTGGCCCACGTCCACACTATAAATAAGAACCAAGCGGACAGAAGCTCCAGTGTGAAATCTGAATAGCCAGAGACCCTGAGAGCTCTAACTAGGTCGTTGTGACACTTTATCCCACTTTATGGAGGTCAGTGATGAATCCAACAGATCCTGAGTGTCCCACACACAAGCACAGATGGTTGATATGTGTACATGTAAACATGGAGTCATGTTATGTCTGTAAATTTTACAATTTGTACCACAAAACCATCAGAAAGTTCAAATGTTTCCTCTGTTAGGTTATTCTACTGTATGTGAAAGTGAAGTACACAAAACAAACACTTACTTGTAAACCTGTATTCATCTTCACGTCTTCTGATCTCTAACTCTACAGAGAAAAGGACAGTAAACTTAGCATAACGATCACATCTAACATCACAAAATGAGTTGTGTAACAGTAACAGCGGGGGAAAGTTCAGACGCTTATGCCTGCTCTACCCTGGAATACTATAGATACACCACTGGACAAACTATACAGACCCTCAAATGACTCAACAGATCAGTGAGCTGAAGAACGGGAACGGTACGGATTGAAGAAGAGGAAAGTAAGTTTGAACTTTCTCCTCATCAAAAAAATGAGTTTTCAACATTGGAATATAAATGTAATAAAATATTTCTTGAGCAGCAAATCAGTATATTAGTATGATTTCTGAAGAATCATGTGACACTGAAGACTGGAGTAATGATGCTGAACATTCAGCTTTGATCACAGGAGTAAATTACATTTTAATAAAATATTAAAATAGAAAACTGTTTCATTTGTAATATTTCTAATCAAATAAATGCAGGCTTGGTCAGCATAAGAGATTTTCAAAAACAATAAAAGAAAATTTGCTGACTCCAAACGTTTGAACACGAGTGTACCATATTTCATGTCAATATTTACGCAATAAAATGGGTTAAAGGATGGTGTTTTATTTCAGAAGAACAATAATAATGTAATATTTTATTTTATTATTTTTTTTTTTTTTTGAAGTAGTCAGCTTGAAATGATTCATAGAAATATTAATTTTAGAAATAAAAATAAAACATAAAAAATTACAACATGTCCTTGTCCAGGTCACAAGACAAGGAAGGTTAGTAAAACTAAAGATACAGTGTTTTGGAAAGATAATGGCCAAATAAAGTTACTTTTAAAAGTAATGCATTACAATTTTGCGTTACTCCCTAAACAAAATTAACTAATTACGTTACTTTTTCTGGAAAGTAATGCATTACGTGACTTTTGCTTTACTTTCTAAATCTGAGCAGCGCGTGCTTGTTTGTTTTTATGTAAAAAGTTCTACTTTCGGCAAATGTAAATGCCCTTTCACACCAAAAGCCTCAGGCTGAAGGAAAAGTACATTTTCATCTGTATTACAGAATGCAGAAGATGAAAGTTCAACTCTCTTCAGCAATAAAAAAAAAAGAAGAACAAATGTTAGTTTATCTTGAGTAATTTTCGCTTATTAAAGGAAAAAGTCCACTTCCAAAACAATGATTCACATATAATGCACTCACCCTCTAGTCATCCAAGATGTTCATGTCTTTCTTTCTTTAGTCACAAAGAAATCATGTTTTTTGAGAAAAACATTTCTGCATTTTTCTCCATATAATGGACTGATATGGTGCCCCGATTTTGGTGCCTAAAATGTTTTCCTCAAAAAACATAATTTCTTTACGACTGACGAAAGAAACACATGAACATCGTGGATGACAAGGGGGTGAGTAAATTATTTGTAAATTGTTGTTCTGGAAGTGGACTTCTCCTTTAATATGGTTGAATTGGATCATCAAAGGTCAGCAGCAAAAACCCTGGTTAAAAAATGGGATTAAATACATAAAGATATTTGTATTATTTTCTCATTACTTTACTAGTTACCCGAAAAAAGTAAACTGATCATGTGACAAGCGTTACTTGTAATGAGTTACCCCAACACTGCTTGTAATATTCATTATGTTGCTTAAGCTTATTATATTTTATTAACATGTACTGTTATATTGGTGTATTGAATGAAATGTTTACATTTTATTATTTATTGTGCACATTTACTCAATTACAAGGTGGAAAACATTTTAACAAAACCTGAAGTTTTTTTTATTATTAGTGCTTTTATTGTTGAAATACTGTTTACTGAATAAGACTAAGTGGTAACGGTTTACAATGAGGTTCAATTTGTTAACATTAGACACCAAAGCAAGGAACATTTTTTAGGTATGCCATCAACTTTCTAGCTGACTAAATGTGTGATTAGTCAAATAATCTTTAATATATAGCCTATAATCTTTAATATACACCCTATTCCACGCTCAAGTGCACATATAAAGCTGACTCACAGCAGTCTCCAGTTTTTCTCTGCATTTAGTATTTTGATATTTAGAGTATTTAGATATTTATTTTATCGATAAATGGCAGATTACGATATAATACAAACCTCTGGGAGAGAGGGAACTCTGTTTCTCTGTTTCCGCTTGCTGGCGGCCTGCTGCCGGAAGGTTGTTGTAGATCCGTTTGTAATGATTATAGACGGCAACCGCCAACACTTTCTTGGCATACGACTGACCAACAACATATTTGTCGAGGTAGGCATAAATCTACAGAGGGTGAGACAACAGAAGCCCATGTGAGCAGATGTTTACTGCATTTCTAAGAACTGCTGTCACAGGATTAGCTTTGAGTGGTTTACTTTCAAAAAGTTGATCGGATTACACAAAGATTAACTTAACGTTAACGTAGTAATGTCTGTATAGTGTGATGGAATCATACCTTTTTAGGAGGTGGAGGGGGTTTCTGAGCTAAGGCAAATTTCGCATGCTCAGAGCTATCCGCTTCCTTATTCAAACCCTTTTTGGAGTCGGCCTCGGACAGGACCACAAAGAAATGATGGCACTTTTCACATTTCACAAACCGTGTGGAGGCTGTATGGAGCAAATGCAAGATAGCTGTTCAGTCAACGAAATTGAGTTTTTAGCATAGACATAGAATATCTAGATGCCACAATCAGCAGAAACCTTGGAAGGTGAACATTTCTATAGAACAGTTTGAGTAATTAATATAAATCATATAATCATCTGTATATACCATTGGTTCTCAGTTGGTTTTGTTTCAGGACCCAGATTTTACTTTGGGCATAAAGTGGCGCTAGTACTCACATATTCGCTTGAGACTTACTTACATAAGAAATATATATATATATATATATAAATTTGTAATTAAACTTTATTTAGAGTACTACTTGTGCACAATGAACATTTCTTAATATTAAGCCTAAAATATGTTTTAATGTCACTACTAATGAAGATCTTTAAATAATAACAATTAATATCGGTTTTTAAATGCGTACCTAAAGTGTACTTGCAAATAGTTCCACTTTAGGACACTTAACGGACAATTAAAGTGCATTAAATGCACAATTAGTTGTTTCAGTTTAGCGGACTTTAAATATGCCAGTTTAGTATACTAAAAGTACAATTGCAGGGTATTTTTATAAAGTATATAACACGTAAATGTATTTGTAGTATACTTATGAAATAAATGTATTATAAATACATTTTAGTATATTTATTTTTCACTAGGGGGTGACAAAAAAACAGAGATTGTCCTAGATCTACTATTTATATTAAAATATAGATTATATGTATGAATTGCCTTTTTAATTACTTGAGTACAAAAAATCTAGGATGAACATAATTTTTAACAGCGTTTTTTTTTTTGTTTGTTTAATTAACTTTGAAAATCAATGGTTATACTGTCCTGAAATCATGATGAAGTGAATAACTAACAGAAGAAATAGTTAACTTTTTGTCATTTTTAAATAAATAAATACATTAAAATAAATAAATAAATAAATAAATACAATTAACAAAACTTGTTTAATAACATTTAAAAAACAACTGTAGGTTAAATCAGTCATGATACCAAAATTGTGGAGCAAGCAATATGTTTAGGTTTTTATTAATTAATTTTATTAATTAACAAACAAACATATAAATAAATAAATAAATAAATAAATAAATAAATAAATAAATAAATAAAAGAAACTGAATGCTGACATGGAATCCAGTTATTCATTTCTTTGGTTATTAATAGAGGTTGATCGATATTGGATTTTACCGATAACGATAACCAAGTTGGACCACACTGGCCGATACCGATTAATCGACTGATAGTTTTTAAAATGGATACTAAAGGGAAAATAAATAGTGCTCTACTATTCAAAAAAAAGAAAAAGAAAAAAAGTAGCCTACTGAACCATACTTTGAAAATGAATAAAAATATTAACATTCATTTTATACTGATCATTACAGTTAGTTCACTGTTTATTAATGTTAAAAAAAAGCAACTACATTTTTAAAAATGTATCAGTAAATGCTGAAATTAATACACTCTAACAAGGAACAACATTTCGAACAACGGACCCAACCCGGAAAAAACCGACAGTTCCAATCAACTATCGGTGACAATTAATCGGCAAAACCGATACGTCGGTCGACCTCTAGTTATTAATAAAACCTCCCATAACAAACATTAAATACTGGTCGAAAGAAAGAGTGATACTTACATACAAAAGTCTCCACGTGTGTACAAGGATCTCCACATTTCGGACATCTCAGTTGACTGCCACCTTTCCCTGAACCTCCTGCGCCTGACGTCCGCTTTCCACCCGCCTCACTTACACCCTTCTGCAAAACAGTCATCAAGTATAATCAATAACTAGGAGTATTTTATACATCAAAGAAACATTTATATACATGTAACAAAAAGAATGAAGAGTACCTTTCCACCATCACCGTCTCTGGTCGTACTGTCTTTAGAGGCGAAACATACTGCTGTTTGTGAAAACAATCTCACGTGCACAAACGGAGGTAGATGAACTTCATCACACACTGCTCTAGTGTGGCTGAAGAGCTGAACACGTGAACGAGGAAAACCTGTCAGGAAAAAAGTATGCCAAACAATTAAACTAGTTAAATTACATTTGACGGACTCACATTTTGGGCCGAAAGTGAAGTTTAAAGTTAAAAAAAGTCTAAATGATGGATTTGTTTCTTACAAACATGCACCTTTTTGCTAATAAAGACATTACATTATTGATCTGATCAGATGTTTGGACTCTCATTCTGATGGCACCCATTCACTACATTTTTTCGAATGTAATTAAGATACAAACTCCTCCCCTACATCTTGAATGGCCTGAGGGTGAGCACATTTTCCGTAAACGTTCATTTTTGGCCGAGCTAGCTATTCCTTTAAGTATATATTATTCCTGTAATAAGTTCTCGTTTAAAAGTATGTTAAAATGCACTTATTTTCCCAATATTTTAAACACCGTTGCATGTGGATAATAACACAGCATTACCATTAGATGCCATTGCTATACCATAGTACTGGTCATAAAACATAACTGTCATGGAAACAAAATAAAAAACTAAATCAATAAAATCAGACCTTATTAATAAACACCACTAATACTGTGATGCAAACATCGGGCTCAATTAATTTATGAAAGAATTATAAACACTGTCTGTTAGTTTATATTCTGTTGGCTGCGAGTCAAAAGCTACAACTGCCAACTAGACAGCAACCATTACAGGCATGTTGCAACTTTCAAGCATGGCATTGATATTTAACATACTGGTTTGTGTTTGATTATTTTTTTGAAAAAACACACTTTTGGGTAATTTTAAGCATTAAATATCTTTCCCAAAACTTTGCACTGAGGATTTTTAAGACAAAAACTTTCCTGGTTGATTGGTGATAACAAACCTTAAAAATGTTCGTTCTACGAACGTCCCAGGACGTTCTGGGAACTAAAAACTGTCAGCTAGGCTTTATCTGCTGTTAAGAATCAATGCTGAGTGTACTATAACAGTTCTTGAGTTATCTATTTGTATTTTTTGAGTGTTAATGGTTCACTCACCTTTATGAACAGACTTTAGAATCACCCTCACTGCGGGTCCACAAGAACAAGACATATTTAAAAACCAGATCTGATGAGAAAAATAATAATAGTCCACATTTAACACACACATAGAGTATATTACTACACTAAAAATGCAAATAAAGTTGATAAGTGCAGTCAGATATAATTAGTAACCTTCATATATTATCTAACCTGAAAATAAAATGCAAAACTGCATGTATGAACTTAATGAGTAATGCCGTAACAACACATCGCAGTAACGTTAGTGCTCAACTACACATGCGCTGCTGCGAATGAATGATGGCTGACATACTTACTAGAACTCTGTGTTCGAGTTTCCTCTACAGCAGATTTGTCTTCCAGTAAGCGGATTTAAGGGCAGGATCTGAGCGGAATAAAAGCTTGAAGCGGTTTCATTCCAGTGTCAGTGTCCGCTGTCCTCACAAATGATGTTAGATGAAGTTTAGTGTTGATCAGTGTGATATAACCTCTGCTGTCATGAAGTGGGTCAGCGTGACGTACATGGCCAGATAGAGCTCTGTTTATGTCACATGATGGTGAAGGGGCGGGGCCATCGAGCGGCAAACTTTATTGGTTGTTTCTTGTAAGACAGAAGTCTTTCTTTCTCCAGGGGGCGCTTGATGGCTCAGGTGTCAGGAATTTTTCTTATTAAAAACGTTTTAACTCTTAAAATTTACATAGTTTATTTAATAAACAAATGTAAGTCCGCTCAAGAGATATCTTTTTTTAGGCTAATCACAAACAGTTGTAATTGGTTCTTCAGCGAGGAGAAAAGTAAAAGGTGCGACGTGAGAGCGCCATTACCATAAACAATAATGCACACCTAGAGTAAATACAATACTGGCCTATGCATTAAATTGAAACTAGTAGGGTGAATTCAGGTAAAGTGAGACACTTTTTGTAAAACGTGTGATTTAGATACCTGGATGTTTTTTTTTTTTCTTTTCTTCATTACTTTTGTTAACTTTAAGGCCCAGCTGTAGTATTTCAATTTATATATAGTTCATATAAAGTGTTATTTGCAAGGTGTATACCAATAAACATTTTGCGATCGTGCACTCCAGAAAAAAATAAATAAAAAAAATGCAGGTGAAGTGGGCAAACTGGTCAAGAAAAGTGGGCCACCCTTATTTATCAATACATATTCTGCATCTTAATTAAAACACATGATTTATTAACACATATTATCGGACAAACATACTTAACAAATATATAAATATATATAGATTCATTTATATGTGAAATTTCAAACAACTGAAAGAACATGTGTTGACATTAAATTTGAGGAAATCTGAATATATCAAAATCAGAATATTGATAAAATAAACTCTACAATATGTGACCCTGGACCACAAAACCATGGGTACAGTTTTTGAAATTGAGATTTATACATCATCTGAAAACTGAATAAATAAACTTTCCATATTTGGCTGATATACAACCATTTAAAAATCTGGAATCTGAGGATGCAAAAAAAAAATCTAAATATTAAAAAAAATAAAATAAAATAAAAATTTGTCTTTAAAGTTGCAATGCATATTACTAAAAAACTAAGTTTTGATATATTTACGGTAGGAAATGTACAAAACATCTTTATGAAACATTATCTTACTTAATATCCTGATTTGTGGCATAAAAGAAAACAATTTAGACCCGTACAATGTATTTTTGGCTGTTGCCACAAATACACCTGTGCTACTTAAGACTGGTTTTGTGGTCAAGGTTCACATATGTTACAAAAAATAATCAGGAACTATTTCTTACAAGAATGGGAAAAAAACTATGAAAAAAAAAAAAACAGTTATTATACAAAATGACAAAACTTTATTAAAAACATACTTGGCATGCAACATACAAACATAAATCATCAATAATAATTGCATTCCCATAACTCAGAAAAAAACAACAACAATAAAATGTCATCTTTGTAACAAAAATATCACAGCATCTTCATCTATGGCTTGTTCTCCAGTTATATTTTGTTGTGCCTGACTTTGAGGTTATTAATTCTGCTAAACTACAAAAAAAGTCTTTAATCACTGGCTTGTTCTGGTCATTAAAGATAAAGTGACTGTAAATCATAAAAGGTGAGAGAATGTGTATAGTGTAACGTTAATAGCTTATTGCTCAGATTTTAGCAATTGATTACTCATCATATAATTTAATTTCCAAACAATTAACACAGAGATTTAATAAATAGACTTAATTAGCAAATCTGGAATCTGAAATATATGCATTTGTCAATCTCATTACTAGCATTAATGTGGGATTTCCTTCAAAAAGTGCAAGATTTCATAATCTTCTGCTGTATGACAGCGGTGCTAGTTACCACTAGCAGTTCATCCACTGTGTTCCCATTACGCTAATAGCAGTAGTAACTTTGATATCATAGTGAAAACTAAATATGACACATTGCATTTGCAATACAAGAGTTTGTATTGATCATTTTTGATAAATGATGGCTTTCCTCTCTGTTCTTATGGCTTTATATCATGAATAAATAGTATAATAAAGCTAACTCAAGTGACTGCAATTTTCATTTTGGTTGTCATCAATTTCTGTATAATCCAAACTTATCAATGCACAGCTACATATGATATGTAACAAAAATAAATGTTTCCCTTGACTATATAAAATAATCTTTCAAACTTTACTGCATTTTCACATGGGTCCCTTTTCAGAACAGTAACGGCGAAATCCAGTCATTTCAGTTAAAATCTGGAATTTGAGCATGTTGACAAACAGAAATCTGCTTCGTTTGAAAGTGAGTTTTGTGTGAGCGGTGCTTAGTTCTGCACTATTGACTGCAGTAAAGTAAAGTCGTCAACAGTGATGTCACATGCGTCTCAGCCGATGCATGACAGGAAAAGATGCGCAGACAGAGAGGATGATCAGTTGTGGAGCGTTTCTCTCATTTTGCTGGTGATCTTGTCTCGTAGCTCACAGTGTCTGATCAGATCTCTGACTTCCAGAGGAAGTGAACTATTCCAAACCGTCAGCACTGAATCCTCAGCTGGGGCTATAACAAACGCAGGAAACATCAACAGATTATAAACATACACTACCGGTCATTTTGAATGTTTTTTTTTTTTCTCTTCTGCTCAACAAGCCTGCGTTTATTTGATCTAAAGTACAGCAAAAGCAGTGATATTGTGAAATATTTTTATGGTTTAAATAACTGCTTTCTATTTAAATATATTTTTAAATGTAATTTTACCGTATGATCAAAGATGAATTTTTGTGCATCATTACTCCAGTCTTCAGTGTCACATTATTATACAAAGTAATACTTTTATTTAGCAAATATGCAAGACTTTTGTATTTCAGATAAATGCTGTTTATTTAAACTTTCTATTAAAAAAAAGAAAAGAAAAATTCTATTCAGCTATTTTCAACATAATAGTAAGCATTATTAATAATAATAAATACATGTTTTGTGAGCAGCAAATAAGAATATTAGATTGATTTCCAAAGGATCATGTGACTGGAGTAATGATGCTAAAATTCAGCTTTGAAACAGGAATAAATTACATTTTAAAATATATTCAAATAGAAAATGTATTTTAAATATTAAAAATGTTTCACAGTTGTACTATTTTTGCTGCACTGTGGATCAAATATAGGCTTGGTGAGCAGAAGAAACTTTAAACACTTTTTTAATAATAA